>OX451348.1:6452124-6669091 GCA_949629155.1 Myopa testacea | reverse complement strand
CGCTGGCACATTACATAATAAAATAATAATAATAATATCGGAAATATCAGGTTGATCAGGTTGATCGGTTGATTAGGTTGATTAGGTTGATCAGGTTGATTAGGTTGATCGGTTGATCAGGTTGATCAGGTTGATCGGTTGATCGGTTGATTAGGTTGATCGGTTGATCGGTTGATTAGGTTGATCGATTACAGTTTAGATTCAGCCATGTATGTGACTATATTTTAGGTGTGTAGATTTTAGAGTATGGCTCAAAGAAAATGTCCCACCTATAACAATCTCAAATTTAAAAATTTTATCATCAAACCAACAATTGAGTTTGAAAAGCCCTTAATTCCCGTTACTTGTTCATTTCTATTAAAATGATGTTTGTTAGTACTAGTATTTATGTATGTAAAATAGTTTTGAAATATGGTCTGCTTTGTTATAAGTTGTTGCTTCTAATAATAATTGAAGCAATCTAGGTGTAAGTTACCAACTATTATCCGATATTATTATTATTATTTTATTATGTAATGTGCCAGCGCTATTTCCGATTTGCCTTTAAAATCCGATCCTTTTATCGTTCATATGTGGTATTCAACACATTCTGCTATTCCAATTCGGAATAGAGCATTGATTCAGTAGATTTCTGAACATCTCTTGCAGTATCGAGTTCAGAAGATTAATATTATTATTAATTATTATTTTGTATGGGTTGATATGTTCACTTCTGCATCTTCCATTTGAGTGAAAAAAGTTATCGTTATCTTCATAACTAATGAAGATAAGTGTGTTTCGTGTTGAAAAATCGAATTTCTGGCTTTAGCTGGTGTACTTGTTTTTAATTTGAGTGATATCTTACTATTTTTTTAATGTTATGCTTTTCCTTAATTTCCATAATTTGTATTAGAGTGTCTGACTATTTCTTTCTAGAAGTTTTGTTATGGGGCTAAATGTCTTTCTAGTTAATTCTCTAAATCTGCTTTTCCTAATTTTATATGCTTAATTTTTGTATTTCAATTTGTGTTTAGTTTTATTAGATCTTTTAATATTTTTCTATCCATTTTAGTGATAGTAATATCAGATCAGGTATATGAGCCTCTTGATCAGCTCTTCATTACTTTCAATCAGCTTATGATCAACTCTTGAATAGCTTCGAACATCTTTGAACAGCTGTTGAACACCTTTTGAACAGCTTTTGAACACCTCTGAACACCTTTTGAACAGCTCTGAACACCTTTTGAACAGCTTTTGAACACCTTTTGAACAGCTTCGAACATTTTTTAACAGCTTTTGAACACCTTTTGAACAGCTTTTGAACAGCTCTGAACACCTTTTGAACAGCTCTGAACACCTTTTGAACAGCTCTGAACACCTTTTGAACAGCTTCGAACATCTTTGAACAGCTTTTGAACACCTTTTGAATAGCTTTTGAACAGCTCTGAACACCTTTTGAACAGCTTTGAACACCTTTTGAACACCTTTTGAACAGCTCTGAACACCTTTTGAACACCTTTTGAACAGCTTTTGAATAGATTTCGCATGCTACAGATTTCGTCCTTTTCAATCAACACTTCAGTATCAGCGGCATGTATATCTATTGTTAGAAAAGAACAACAACAACAAGAAAAACATCAACAATACTCTTATAGATTGATTGTCTCGCTAATAGTTTGTTGAGTTATATTGCTAGTGTGTTTTGAATGAATTTTGCTTTATGAATTGGCAGTATGAATGTTACCATACTGATATCCACAACTGGGTTGATAAAATTAGCAGTCCGATAATGTAGATGTTTATATGAGTTTTCTGTCCATTTTTATTCATTTATTTTTGAATTGATTAGAGTCTGATCTCCTTACGCTCAAAGCCCCTTGTTGTTGGTTTCTAAAGATTGTTTCTATTATCATTGTCGAACCATTGGCGACTCATTATAGTAAGAAGTAGTGTTTATATCTATTTGCATTATATTTTCATGTTAATGTCTATTTCAATTCTCCGTCTTATTAATTTAGAGTTGGATTTTGAGTTAAATACCCTTTAATAATTTTTAATTTATGTTCTAAAAAGAACGATATGGAAAATTTTTTGTGTAAATGATATTCATTGAGATTTAGCCTTGTTCTTCTCTCTGTTGGAATCATGATCGCATTAGAACTGATTAAGCTATTGGAATGAAATTTAACAGAAATGTAGGAGTTCACTATTTCTGTGTGTACAAATCGATATGTTTCTTTTATTGTTCCTTAATAATTATAGGTTTCCCTTAAATTAAGAGTTTAATATGTTGAAACGCTACATTTTAAAATATTTAAAAACGCTTAGCATTTTCCATTCAAAGTTATACTTAGACATCATAAGTTGTAGGGTATTTATATGTTTCGCTGTGGTCGAATATATAGATATCGTTTTCGGTTATTTATAGACTATATAATGATCCCTAACTAAAAGCCAGATTTTATTGGTCAAAGAAAATTCTTATTGTCGATTTGAAAGCATCGTAGCAAAAGCACAAGCAAAAGCCAAGCTTCAATCAAGCAGCTATTTTGTTGGGTCAATAGCATTCTTTACAAGAGAAATAATTTAAGCTACATAAATCCCTAGTATTTAATATTGAAATAAGAAGTTGTTACCATTTAGACTAAACATTGTTCATAGTATAGAAGCTAAATTTTAGTAATGGTTTTTAATAGTTTTAAGCTAAACTTTGGTATGACTATTTTGATGGTTCGGCTATACGCAAAAGAAAAGAAAAAGAATTAGAACTAATAATAGTAATAAAAAAAGAAGAACAAATGAAAGGAAAATCATGTCATCATATGTTCATGAAACCATATCATTCATCATCAACTAGATGACCTATAGCCATGCTCAAAAACTACTCAACATTTTCTATATGTGACAGTATAAAACAAAAAAGAAAAAATAATAAACGATAATAATTGAATAAAATATGTGTCTTTCATCGACATAAAAATTCACACGCACATCAAATGCTTCTCCTAACAGAATCTATGTAACAAATAAAAAGAAGAAGAAGAAGAAAAATAGCATCATAGGTTTGCTGCTTAAGCCACGCATGTCATCAGTTAAATATCAACAGCGTGAGTCTCTATTCCTAAAAATACAAAATAAAACAAGACAGCAAGAATAAATCGTCTACTACTACAACAACATAAACCAAGCTCCTGCAACAATAACAACATAAGGGAAACTCCTACAAAACCGCTTCTACTGCTTCATCAGTCTATTGTTAGATTAGCCTTAAAAATGTCAACACGAACCTGATACACGCATATTAACTTAACTCTTCTTGTTCAATTCTATGTTCAAATTCTACTTATATGTATTAAACATCCGAAAATTACGACAAACAATAAACATTATAAATGAATAATATTATTTTCTATCAATGTCAACAAGTGCCGCATACGCTAAGAATAGTCCCAGCAAAAATACTACCAACCATCTGAATCTGCCTCTGTCGCAACATCTACACTATCCGCCTGTCCTTTATCTCTATCATTCTGTTAGTCTGTCCGGCTTTTCTTTCAAATTTAGAGAAGATGTGCTAAGTTGAAGAACAAGAAAAAAGAAAAGAGAAAATAAGAGTAAGAGTAAGAATGGCATCCTAGCTTTACCAACTCAAGCTTCTCGCATCTACACTTCAATGTTAACTAACCCATTGCTCATTAACTAACTAAACCATATCAAACAAATCTCTTAAACCTAAAAGCAATAATAATTAGCGTTAAAGAAATATTATTTGAAACTTGAAATTCGTCTACTACTACTACAGTCCGATAATGTAGATGTTTATATGAGTTTTCTGTCCATTTTTATTCATTTATTTTTGAATTGATTAGAGTCTGATCTCCTTACGCTCAAAGCCCCTTGTTGTTGGTTTCTAAAGATTGTTTCTATTATCATTGTCGAACCATTGGCGACTCATTATAGTAAGAAGTAGTGTTTATATCTATTTGCATTATATTTTCATGTTAATGTCTATTTCAATTCTCCGTCTTATTAATTTAGAGTTGGATTTTGAGTTAAATACCCTTTAATAATTTTTAATTTATGTTCTAAAAAGAACGATATGGAAAATTTTTTGTGTAAATGATATTCATTGAGATTTAGCCTTGTTCTTCTCTCTGTTGGAATCATGATCGCATTAGAACTGATTAAGCTATTGGAATGAAATTTAACAGAAATGTAGGAGTTCACTATTTCTGTGTGTACAAATCGATATGTTTCTTTTATTGTTCCTTAATAATTATAGGTTTCCCTTAAATTAAGAGTTTAATATGTTGAAACGCTACATTTTAAAATATTTAAAAACGCTTAGCATTTTCCATTCAAAGTTATACTTAGACATCATAAGTTGTAGGGTATTTATATGTTTCGCTGTGGTCGAATATATAGATATCGTTTTCGGTTATTTATAGACTATATAATGATCCCTAACTAAAAGCCAGATTTTATTGGTCAAAGAAAATTCTTATTGTCGATTTGAAAGCATCGTAGCAAAAGCACAAGCAAAAGCCAAGCTTCAATCAAGCAGCTATTTTGTTGGGTCAATAGCATTCTTTACAAGAGAAATAATTTAAGCTACATAAATCCCTAGTATTTAATATTGAAATAAGAAGTTGTTACCATTTAGACTAAACATTGTTCATAGTATAGAAGCTAAATTTTAGTAATGGTTTTTAATAGTTTTAAGCTAAACTTTGGTATGACTATTTTGATGGTTCGGCTATACGCAAAAGAAAAGAAAAAGAATTAGAACTAATAATAGTAATAAAAAAAGAAGAACAAATGAAAGGAAAATCATGTCATCATATGTTCATGAAACCATATCATTCATCATCAACTAGATGACCTATAGCCATGCTCAAAAACTACTCAACATTTTCTATATGTGACAGTATAAAACAAAAAAGAAAAAATAATAAACGATAATAATTGAATAAAATATGTGTCTTTCATCGACATAAAAATTCACACGCACATCAAATGCTTCTCCTAACAGAATCTATGTAACAAATAAAAAGAAGAAGAAGAAGAAAAATAGCATCATAGGTTTGCTGCTTAAGCCACGCATGTCATCAGTTAAATATCAACAGCGTGAGTCTCTATTCCTAAAAATACAAAATAAAACAAGACAGCAAGAATAAATCGTCTACTACTACAACAACATAAACCAAGCTCCTGCAACAATAACAACATAAGGGAAACTCCTACAAAACCGCTTCTACTGCTTCATCAGTCTATTGTTAGATTAGCCTTAAAAATGTCAACACGAACCTGATACACGCATATTAACTTAACTCTTCTTGTTCAATTCTATGTTCAAATTCTACTTATATGTATTAAACATCCGAAAATTACGACAAACAATAAACATTATAAATGAATAATATTATTTTCTATCAATGTCAACAAGTGCCGCATACGCTAAGAATAGTCCCAGCAAAAATACTACCAACCATCTGAATCTGCCTCTGTCGCAACATCTACACTATCCGCCTGTCCTTTATCTCTATCATTCTGTTAGTCTGTCCGGCTTTTCTTTCAAATTTAGAGAAGATGTGCTAAGTTGAAGAACAAGAAAAAAGAAAAGAGAAAATAAGAGTAAGAGTAAGAATGGCATCCTAGCTTTACCAACTCAAGCTTCTCGCATCTACACTTCAATGTTAACTAACCCATTGCTCATTAACTAACTAAACCATATCAAACAAATCTCTTAAACCTAAAAGCAATAATAATTAGCGTTAAAGAAATATTATTTGAAACTTGAAATTCGTCTACTACTACAACAACAACAACATAAATCAAACTCTTACAACAATAACACAAGCAAAACTCATACAGAAAACTGTTTCAAAAGTGTGTCGGTAGATTAGCTACCCATTAAATTAAATAACCCATATTAGTAATAACCTATAAGGGTACAAACCAAAGTTCATTTAGTACCAACATAAAAAGAAAAAAACCTACACCCGAAAAGAAATAAAATAAAAACTAGATTAAATAAAAGAAAAACAAGTATAGCATACCCAAGCATATTCCTAAGGCAAATGTATCAAAATATTACTTCATGTGTATAAAATCCCTAAATTTGTTGTATTAACTCTTCTCGCACGGATATCAAATGCTTATTCTAACAGAAGCTATACAATGAAGAAAAAGAATAAGTGGATCATCCTATGTTTACCTATTCAATCCTCTCGTCTATACTTCAATATCATTAACAAGCGTTTCTATTCCTAAAAATAAAACAACACAGTAAGAATAAATCGTATACAAAACAACATAAGCCAAACTCCTACAAGAACAAGAACAAAATAAACAAAAGAATTTTAATTCGTGCATATTCAGTGTCACTATGTCTCTCTGTCTTCCCACCCTACACTTTCCTATTCCCTCTTCCCTCCAACCACTTTTGCCTTCAAGCTGATCTCCAAGCTAGCTTTGACTCTGAATTTATGAAGAATTGAATTCGTGTATGTTCACTATCACGCCCCTTTGTCTGTCTGTCTGTCTATATGTATGTATGTCCATCTGTCTTTATGTATGTCTGTCCGTCTATATGTGTGTATGACCGCCTGTATGTATGTGTGTGTGTCCGTCTGTCTATCAGACCATGAGAAAGTACCGAAAATGTTAACGTCTATTCCGAGATTGAAATAATTGTATTAATATATGTACATTCAATAAGTGTGATCGCGAGCCAGCCGACCACTTGAAATGCCCATAACTCATTTACTAAATCTACAACAACCACATAGCAAAATGATGAAAAGCAATCAAATGAGAACAACAACAACAACATAGCAAAACTACTACCCAGCCATTCGCATCCATTCAAAGTTCAATATGCAAACAAATTCGTACATGTTCTAAATGACTAATTGCGTTTATTTACATTATGATTCTGTGCGAAAACAAAAATTTCTAAAAGTACGTCTGCCAGCTGAAAAAAGAACTACAACAACCACATAGCAATGAAATCAGAGCAATTAAAAAGAAATAAAAGTTCCAACAACAAAGAGTACACCCCAAAACGCAAACAAGAACAAAAAATCTCAAGTACCACAAACGATACACAAGCGGGCAGAGATCAAGGCAGAGGAATACACTACACTCGCAACAGTCAGCACGCCGAGTATGTCCGTCTGTCAGTCTATATGTCCGTCTGTCCGTCTATATGTCCGTCTGTATGTCCGTCTGTCAGTCTATATGTATGTATGTCTGTCGGTCTATATGTATGTATGTCCGTCTGTCCGTCTATATGTCCGTCTGTATGTCCGTCTGTCAGTCTATATGTATGTATGTCTGTCGGTCTATATGTATGTATGTCCGTCTGTCCGTCTATATGTCCGTCTGTATGTCCGTCTGTCAGTCTATATGTATGTATGTCTGTCGGTCTATATGTATGTATGTCCTTCCTCCCTCCCCCCCTTCCTCCCACCCCTTCCTCCCTCCCTCCCTTCCGTCCTCCCTCCCCCTCCTTCCTCCCACCCCTTCCCATCAAACTATCGCCCTCTCGCTCACTCTCACATATCCAAAGCACCACACGGCAGCGCAGTCGCACCACACGCAGCGCAGTCGCTACCATACAAAGCGCACCACACGCAGCGCAGTCGCTACGTTGGCCCAGAACCGGCCTATAACCACTACTCATATCAATTCATTAAATACTTTATACTGGTAAGACTAAGAAGTTAACCCTCAAATGCCACAATTTTTATTTGAACTCAAAAAATTAATTTAAGCTAATTTAGGGTGGAGAAAAATGAATATGAAGTCAGCTTCAAGTTTTGATTATTTGTTTAGCTGCTACAAGTAAAAGTGTTTACCCCGCCTAAAGGCGGACCTGGGCATTTATGAACAAAATAATATAAAAAATGAGATTCCGATTTTTAGGAATAAAACATATTTTTTAGTGAGGCATTGTTTATTATGATAGTTTATTTAGCGAAATATGTTTGAAGTTACTTTTGTTTGATAGTATTATTTACTATGAAATGTGTAAAAACATTTTTTAGTGGATGAGTTACACAAGTTGAGCTTACATTTTACACAGAAAGCTTGTGTCTCTGATTTGCAACCAGCCATTTTGCACATTTTCTTGCCCGATCTATCGAGAAAATCGCACCAATGACCTACTTGATCATACCGTATGCCATATGGTGCAATGTAGTCCTTTATTGACTTTGGGGTAGGCGTGCCCAAAGGCGGTCGACCACGAGTTGGCGATTCTTGTCTTAAATTAACAAAACATAGTATTTCCGCTACTTCCGTTCTTTGTTTCGAAATCATACTCAGGAACTATACACACAGGATCCCTAACACCATCGTCATCATCGAAATCCATTTCGCCTTCATCTCCAGTACTTTCATCATCTGACGAAACACTTTCCATGAAGCTGCAAATGTCTTCCTCCGACTATTTATAATCTTTGCCTTTGTTTACCTCCGTTTGTGTTATTTGCTTCTCATTGCCATTGCTTTGTTTTTGTATAAATACAAATCTGGTTTCCTTGTATTCCTTTAAAAATGATTATGCGTAAGAAGAGTTGAGCGATGGAGTCTTGTATGTCAAAGGAGGTGAGAATGAAACGATGAAATTGTGGTTAAAAGCAGGGGTTGAGGAAACAAGGGAATTTGACTTCCTTTCGGTTCCTTTACAATAAAACATTAGGTGTTTACGTCTGTCGGTTTTTTAGGTTGGATTTTTTTTCGCTTTATTATTTTTCGATTCTTAAAGCAATTTTGTTTTTTGTAACGTTTTGCCGGCATAATATTAATATTATTATTGTTAGTATTTTAAATTAGGTTTATTGTTAAATTAGGTTATTGTTAATTGTTATTTTATATGCATAAAATTATAATATAATTATTGTACCAATATGTGTTATTGGTAATTCGATACACTGAGCAGGGTTGATGTCGTTTAATTGACAGCCCATAGCAATGCTTCCTTAATAAAACTAAAATCATAAATTTTAAAAATTTTAGTCTTTAATTTAATTTTAATAATGGTTTTGGACACTACAATAACAAGGTAAATTCATACACGTTCAGACAGAAGCACTTCAGTTGTTACTACAAAATAACAAGCACAAAGTCGATCTCCCGATTCCTTCATACTCATAAAAAAGAATTCCTACATAATACAAATATTTTCTCTGAAATAAATCCATTCTTTCATTTTTTATTTTTGCTTCCATTAACTTTTTATTTTTACTCGTATAAGGTATTCAAGGTGTTGATATGCCGACTAAAGCCTATACGAATTCTTCAAGAGCACCCTATGCTCGGAACGAAGATCGTGCCAGTGCTTTACAAAGCTTGGACGCTGAAGAAGAACAAAGCTACGAAAAGCACAATTTCTTTCAAAAACCATAAAATGCAAAATTTAAAACGTTTCCAGACGGACAGACGGCTGCACATGGTTTGTTATTGTAAGAGAAGCAAAAGAAGACGAATCGCACCGTTCTTCTGATCGCCCGCTGTACTCTATAATTGAACGATTCTTTCTTTCACACTTTACTTGGCATACGAGTGTTGGATCGATCTCTTCGTACGCATATTCGCTTGCATTGTTAGTGCAAAATAACAAAAACAAAGTCGATCATCCGCTCCGAAATTAAGAAACTGAAATTGCGTGCTCTCTGCTTGTTGATCATTTCGCACTCAATTCACTTCTTTGTTTCCCTTGTGGACCGCCCGCTTCCATGTAGCGAATGAGTAAATTTGGCTGATTCGGCCTCTTGTTATTCTTTCTCTATGGTTTATTCAATAATTGAGCATCTATTAAACCGTTGCCAAATTTCGAGTCTGCCTTAAGCATCTTGGCGGTTCAGTTGTGTAATCACATTTCACCTCTTGGAATATGACAGCGAAATTTCGACTCAGAACTACAACACGGGTCAGCTTGAGCCCGTACACAGACCATAGAAAATTTACTTTATAGAACAGTGGTGCCCGTAGTTGCAAAGCCATTATCGTCTCGCTGCGTTCTTTTATTTTTACTACATCCAAAAATATCGATTGGTATGACACAAACATAAGAAACAAATGCTTCATATTTCCCGCATCTATTTTTGTCAGTGCTGAGAGAAAATATGCCCAACACCAAGGTTGATAGAATATTCTTTTCTATGAACCTTGGCCCAACATACATTCAAAATGTTATAGTATGCGTTTGGACATCACTATAGAACGAATGTTTTAGTTTAATGACTTTGTTGAGCTATTAAATTCGCTCTAACTACATAAATCGCCGTAAAATGCCCGTCCATGGGATTCCATGGTCAACCCTAGATGACCTACTAAATGATCAATAAAATTATTTTACGTATATAATCATAAAAAAATATAATTATTATTTTATTGTATTGAATTTTAATTATGTCATAAAGAAAATATGTAAATCGGAGGCTCATAAATTAAAGAGATTAATCGAATTACAATATTCATAAATTTGATACAGCAGTTCCACTGCCTAAAAACTTCAGCAATTAGAAGGATTTACAATATTCATAAATCTGATGCTGCAGTTCCACTGCCTAAGGACTTCATCAATTGGTAACATTCCTTCAACTTTCGTTTATCTCCAACCTTCTCTAAAGTTTTGACAGCTTCCGCTAGCATGCCAGCACGCTCCCCGGGAGAACAAAGTAAAGCTGAAGGTAAATACTTACAGGCCACATACATTGCCGCAGCCCGTTCTCGCTCTCCTCCTTCAAAATTGTGATTTTTGTCCTTTCCTCCACATATTATTGAAGATCGTGCATGCCGACATCTTAAACTTCTATCCAGTAGCTGTTGTGTTGGGCCTGGAGATGCTCCAGCCATCAATCGACAAACGGCTTCATACAAATAAATACGTGACTGAGCACTCTAAAAGTATCTTTTAAAATATATCATACACAAGTAAATTTCAGCTTAGTTACTGGAATATCCTCGACAATATTTCTTAATGAATACAAATCGTTTTGAAATCTCTCTAATGTGTCTTCGGTGATTTGATAGAACCCATCATCTACAGACATATATTCAAATTCCCAAATTTTAGTTCTGGCCTCCAAAATCCAATCGCAAGTTAGTAATTGAAAAAGCTATTAAAAAGAGAACAAACCTACAAATTATATATCAAGAACATAGAAATGTGATTAAAGGAAAAGTATAAGAATTGCAACATGGAATATGAATCTTCAGTATATAACATTCTAAGCTTCATCTTTTATGTATCAATGTTTTTCTATTTTACAAAATGTTCCACTACATTCCATGATTTAAAAACGCTAACCGCAGAAAATAAATCGTATGGGTCAAGAGTTAAAACCATAAGTCTCAGCTCAATGAAAACAATATCTTTGCAGTCAATATTAATCAAAAATAATTGTCGTATAAATATTAAAGAAAGTGAATTCCATAGATGTGAATTTCAAAACTACACAGTTCGAACTTTTTCGACTCTGAGCGTAATTTTTAGCTACTATTTAGCGTAGAAGATAATGTTATTCTATTATTGAAATCTATTGCATGGAAAACATACGGAACAAGTTACCAAGAAAATGTTGGAAGTTTTCAATCAATAAGACATAAGACATCTTCTAACGGAAGAGCAAATTTGAATGGTTTTTTTATAACATAAATGTATAATTAGTGATTCCACAAAAACAGATTTAGAAAGTCTTACTGAAAATGTTTTCCAATCTATGACTTCAATTCGACAAACCAATTACACTAATAATTGACCACAGTAGTGTTATTGGAATTCACAAAGTTTGCACTGCAGAAGTATTGTTTGAAAATGTTCAACACAGACAATGCGACTACAATGCACCTTTGTACCATTCCTTAGAATAGTTTGTCTCAAAACAAAAAACAGTTATATTAACATATTTAACATATTTCGACTGACTACTCCTTATGTATCCTGTTTTCAATACCAAGACTACCAAATTAACATCATGAGGTTTTGAGGTTTGATAGCACTTACCAAATTAATATCATTTACATTAGTAAATCGATTTTCCGTTAAGCATTCTCGAAGTAAAACACTGGCTTCATTGCACATAATATTAATTTTCCGTTTATCAACTTTCTGTTTTCTAGTAAATTAAAAAAGAAAGCGTAAAAGAGAATATCCAAAAAAAATTTGTATATCTTACAGTAAAAGAGATTTTACTTGAATCGTGACATGCAGAGCTTTAGGTAAATTATTGTTACTATTAGACAAGCTACACGGTAGCATATTAACCATGCCATATATACTATTTGCCAAAGTATCGTCACCCAGTAGCCACTGTACAGCAATATCCAGCACATTTGTCCACCATTGTATTTGATCATCCCTTTCATCATCAACAAAGGTATTACGCAGTAAACGTGTATACTTCAAAATGTTGCTTGTAATTGTGCCCGTAGAGGGATTTAATCCCGACAATCTTTGTGTGGGTCTTGTTTGACCTTTTATATACTGCTTACGACTGGTGGTATTTCCGTATCCTACTAAGCATTGAGTAGATTTGTATAATAAATGATCACGATAGTTCTGCAATTAAATTTAATTAAATATTGATTTTGGATCAAGTAAATAATCATTCGCATATACACCTTAGTAATATACGACATCGGATCAGCTCTATTATGCAGTTTGGCAAACAAGGAGTCTTTATCATCGCAACCGAATTCAAAATCTTGTAGAATAAAATAGCTGTAGCCGTAAGGGGTAAACACCCAATCATATCTATCAGATTTTTCACCGCTGTTGGCTGTCTCTTGTTTTGCTTTGTTAACATAGTAACGCCCAAAAATTTTCAAAAATTTGGGATAGCTTTGCTTGACCCTTAATGCAGCTGTCATGTAAATTGAAATCAAATCATTTGGACCTAGAATGCTTGCTGCAACTTCGGCCATATTAATAGCATAGAGGGACATCATAAGTCCATTTCCATCATTTGTATTTTTCACCAAATGCAGTTGATTTAAACGATTAAAAACTGTAGCTAATTCTCTAGCTGATACTAATGCTGCCTTTCTTTGGTTATCCTCACAAAAAAAACCTCCCGCTTTTCGTGAGAGAAATCGTCCAATCAATATACGGTGGAAAAATAATCTCATAAATTGCCAGCTTGTTACGATCAACGATTCGAAGCGATTTGTGGGTAAGATTATTCCAAATATTTGTAGACATGTTAGGTACTCCAAATAAGAATTTTTCGTATTTCCCTAGTGAGTGAATAATTGCAAAGAATTTAAAGGATGCATAATCGAAAATACGATTACATACTTTATCAAATTCCTGGTCGGCTAAATTTTTGTGTTTCCAATAATTTTCCAATGCACGCGTCTCTGATCCTAAAATGGGATCACCGTACACTAACATTTTAACCAGACAGAAAAATATGACCAAGGCATTCAATGTCCACAAAAATAAAGGCCCCGATTTTTGCACTGTTGTCCAATTTGGAACATCTGATGTATTAATACAAACATTTATAAGTCTGTTGCAAACTAATTCCTTAAATTTATTTATTCAATCACTCAACCTATTGACTAATTATGAATGATAAGAATTAGTTCCAATATAAGAATATAATTCTGTTATTCAACACAACACTTCATTCCCAACACAATGATCAAAGTTTCACCCTCGAAAATAAATATGACTTTATAAAAATACGACTCACAATTGCCATCAACAGAGAGAATACTTCTACGCTGTCCTAAGAAATTTCCATCGGCCTCCTCGTCGTCAATTAAATCATCAAAAGAAGCATTTGAAAGAAGCAATTTGAAGGGATTTACCGCTAGTATAATAAACATAAACATGCACAGAGCTAGTCGTGAATGTGCCGTCATACCGCGTATATTTGTGGGGATGATTTCGGCACCATTATTTACACTGACGCCAGTACAATTTTTCGTAGATACACTACATGGTGAAGGAGGTAATGATATATCTGAGCAAGTGGGTGAAGGTGACGGATCAGATTCATCACTTCGAGGAGGAGTCATAAAACTCTGCTTTCCATAAAGTAATGCATCATCAGCAGATTCTTTTCGCTTCTTTGCACCACCGCCTAGTGGCATAACTTGTGATGTTTGCAATAAATCTTTAACCTTAAGACCATCTCGTGCCATAATTTCTCTTTGCAAACGCTGGACCTCAGCTCTTAAGTCATAGTTTTGACGTTGTAAGTCACGAATTCTGTCAACCGATTTTCTAAGTACCGCTGATTTATTTAGCTTAGCCGATTCACCCACAATCATGTTCTTCAATTCGGCTATCTTGTCATTAATAGAAGTACGGTAACGTCTTTCAATTGCATTATGAGCCGAACGCTTCACTTCTCGTACTTTTGGTTGAATCCGTTGAATCGGAACTTTATTCTCCGTATTACAATGGTTTGCACTTGCACTGGAAGACGGTTCTAAAACCAATGGCACACTAGTTGTTGTCAATATAGTAGTGCCATTGACTAGTGTTGTCGGCGTACTTCCAGTCGTGGTATACATTACCGTGGGACTCGCCTGTAGGATAACATGGGATAGTTGCTGCTGTCGGGATAAATTGTGTTCATACTGCAAAAAAAATCAGTATTTTTATTTTATATCCGATATAAAAAATATAATTTTTACTAGTTGAGAACAAAATCTTTGAAGTTAGAAATGCAGATTATTTAAAAATACGAGACCCTATTACGAAGACTCTAAAGACAATACTCCGATCTCTCTCGTCAGTCAGACTTCATGCAGAAGTAATAACATCAGAATACATTAATTATAGATTGACATCGGTTGGTAAGCCTCCGTGTCCCTGAGCTCCCAAGACAATCTATATCAAAAGACCTTCTTTATCAAAAATGGCTTCGCCATTAACGAAAATGAACATATGCTAAATGGCCTTTTAGAGCTGAATTCGGTGGTTGGTTCTCATTGTTCTCTCGTCTTCTTTTCTTGTTTTTTCTTTTCCTGTGAAGCTGACATAAAGGGAGTATCAAGAGAGTATCACTAAGAGACAGATGTACATTTTTCCTTCTATTGTCTTTATTCTTACCATTTGTATTTATTTTAACAGATATTACCATAACGGATTTATAACACAACCACAATTAAAAATACTGTTATGTTTTAAAACAGTCTGCTGCTTTATTAAGCTCTAATGCTTTTCTGTTTGATATAAAAATTAATAAATATAGGTACATATGAGCCGGTTATTTTGAAAGTAGCCTGAGTCTATTTTTCAAAAAAGGCAGTGCAGGCTATATTAATATTTACATTTATAGGTTATGTTTTCATTTTAAAGCAAATTGTAACCACCCAGTGATGTCCTAATAATCTTGTGTGGCGTATCGACTCGATTCTACATCCCGTTTTCATATGATATTTAGTTCACATATTATTTATTTAAATATTTCATATTTATATTTTATAAACATCATCTGTTGTATGTCGAAATCACAATCTTCGGTCCGGGTGATATGAACCTTCAAGGCCAGTATTGTTATTGTTTCATAATACTACTCCATGAATGAGTCAAGGCCAAGTTCGTATTATTAATGCAACCACAGCACTTTGCTTGGTAAGCAGAAGCTTTAGTCAAGCTTTGTTTAAACTAACTTCAAAGCCAAGTCAGCAACCGGAGCAATTCGCATGGAATGGATTGTGGAAGCTAGCGTTCAGTAGCAAGCTTCCAAACCATAAAACGCTTGGCTTGAAAAAATAAAAAAAAGATCTAGAACCAAACGCGGAAGAATTAAATTGGGAACAATTCTGCCGATATTGATTGCGAAATACAAAAATTGCGAAATAATGGAAATTGCGACACACGCCAGTACTGACCCAGTTTGGTTCGGTCGACGGGTGCGTCAACCGAGCTAACGTGGAAACAAGAAAAGATTCAAACGGAAGTCTTGTAAGAATCTTGGAGCAACGAAGTCGCGTTAAAACAGTGTACATAAAAAAGTAGTGTGTAAGGACAAAAGGTGCCGATAAAAAATATATTAAGAGGACAACATGTTAATAAATAAAGTAATAAAATCCTAGCCCGATAGTAGTCATTGAAGTCGAAGTGAGTTATAAGAAGACCACCCCGAGAAACCACAACACATCTATGATGTCCTAATGATTTTGTACTTGGCTGCCCCTTCGCAATGGATGTGAGAACAGTATGTATTTCACTGTTTCACTTTCCACATTTGATTGTAATGTATTGTGGAGGACAACCCATTCGCTTTTCCCTTCATATGTACTGTATTGTGGATTGTCAACAAAAAAATCTCGCTTTGATCTCCCTTACGCCGTAAGGCGTTTCATTAAAAAAAACGTAGCTTTTTAAAAAAACGGTAATTGGGTTTTGTTTTGATTTTTTATTCATAAATATTTCTGACTGTGACCTTTCATACGGCTTATGTCTCATCTCGGCAAACTCATCTGGCACACCTGCATTTAAGACGTCAATAACGGCGGAGTTAACCTATCTCTGTTAAAGTTCGCGACGTGGTGATCTTAACAGAGAAAATCACTATGTTAAAGTTCGCAACGTATTTAACTTCACGCACTTTTATAAATGTGCATAAAATATGCAAATCTATTAATCAATGAATATGCATGTTTTCAAACATTTGGCATTGGCACTATATAGATCTTTCTTGAGACATTTTATGAAAGAGTATAAATTTTATGATCGAATTATATATATTTTACCTTCAATGTGTTTGGCTCTGCTGAATTCCGTTGATTGGCATCTGCACCTAAGCTTTGCAGAGTTACAAATTGTGGTAGAGATTGAATATTTTTCTGTAGCTGTAAAGCATGTTGTTGAGAGGAATTTGTAAGCTGACTTTGCCTTTGAGGACTGGTTTGAAATACGAATGTATTACTACTGTTATTTGAAGTAGGAGGATATATTATTTGTCGTGCTTGTGTCAAACCAATAGAAATATTTTCGGTATGATTTAATTGAATTGGTGTCAATGTTGGATCAGGTGCACACATGCTTGTTTCATGGTGTGCTTCGTTGTGTTTTTCTAACAAGGGTGTATTGTTATTTATTAATGCAGTAGGGATGCCATCCGACGAAAGTGGATTAAAATTTGATGCCATTATTGGATCAGATGAGACGAGGCTCTCTTGTTTTATTTGTGAAATCAAATGAAGTTTTTCAATTTTTTTATTTTCACTAGATGATTCCATTAAGGAGATGTCATCAGACAGCTGTACTTTATCCATATCATCAAAAAAATTGTTAAGCATATCTAAAAAAAAATACAATCTAATTAACAAATTAAGTAACATACTTTTGTTATTATTTGATCATATACATATAAAAGCCCTGAGATAATTGCCAAATGATTTAGAACCATGATAAATTGACGGATATGAACAACTAGGGGGAAAATTGGTCATGCGATTTTGCCCAATGACGTTTTAATTCTTACCGAATTAAGTGTGTTAATATTCCGGCTCCACGCTAACCTAACTTAACTCGTGTCATGTTACATTTTTTCTATACGACACTCAACCGTTTGATTTGGACTTTTGTGACTTGAAGGAAAAGATGAGCATGACTATCAGTTATAAGGATAACCCTAAAAGTTTCTACAATTTGGTACGCCTAATGAATCAATTGACGTAACCTTGAAAAATTCGCAAGATATGACATTTGTAATGATAACCAATAGATCGATAATCCACCGATAGGTTCCGTTTACACATTTAAAGAAAAACGTTTCTAAAAAAGGCAAATGTCTAGCGGATTTGTGTTTTTAGGACTTTAAACGTTCAGCAAAAATGCTCGAAGATTCTTCACTCGACTTTTGGTAATGAATCACCATCACAGAGGATAATTCACAATTTCTTTGGATAACTCAAACGACGTTGTGCTATTATCAGCGACGAGGTTCGTCAAGGTCATGCAAAAACAGAAACAATATCGATTCTATGCGCAACATAATGACACCTATCTTAAAATAATAGCAACTTTGGGGATTGGTAAAAGTCAAACACAAACAATACTGCCTGAGCATTTAGCAGTCAGGAAGCTATACAAGCGGTGGATCCCCAATAATAATATAAGGCTCGTGTTGATGGGTTCAACAAAATGTACCACAAACTCGGCGGAGAAATACATGTACATACATAGTATCGCAACAATTGTTTCATTGGTTTTCATTTCTAACATCAAAATATTACGATTAGAATGTTTTAAACAGCTTTTTTAGCAGGTATATATACGAGGGTGGATTGATATTGAAGCTACCTAGCGCTAGATGGCAGCACAAACACAAAAACTTTTTTTGTTTAGAAATTGCGATCTGTGAAACGTCAGCTGTTAAAATTTCAGCCTATTTCATCGATTAGTTTATTTGTTGTAGTCGTTTGAAGTAAGCAATTTTTGTGTTTCATGAAAAATGGAAAAAAGTGAATTTCGTGCACTGATTAAACACTACTATTTGAAAGGGAAAACGGCGAAAGAGACAATATAATGTCGTAAGAGACGGCGAATGTCTCTTTCGCCGTTTTCCCTTTCAAATAATAGTGTTTAATCACTGCACGAAATTCACTTTTTTCCATTTTTCACGAAACACAAAAGTTGCTTACTTCACACGACTACAACAAATAAACTAATCGATGAATTTGGCTGAAATTTTAACAGCTGACGTTTGACAGATCGCAATTTCTAAAAAAAAAAGCTTTTGTATTTGTGCTACCATCTAGCGCTAGGTAGCTTCAATATCAATCCACCCTCGTATGTATATACCACAGACAAATAATAGCTGCGTTTTTTTAATGAACTGTATAGATCTTCCCCATACAACTGACACTTACCCAGGTTTTACTCAGGTTTCTATCTGGGTTATAGGGAAATTTTAAGATTTCCCTCTAATTTGAATATAGCCGACTTCACGAATTTCGAAAAACGTCAAAAAATAAAACGTTCATTAAAAAAACGCGATTCAGATTACTTTACGTAGGAAAGATTACACAATGAAGTTGGGCGCGATTTCGATTTTATCGAAATTTCCCTCGTCGTTCTTTTAATGAACTGGATCTTCAGTTCATTAAAAAAACGCAGCTAATATACAGATGCCGGATGCAGAACAAAAAAATTGTAGCAAAATTTTGCAATTGCCAGCTAGCCCTCCAAAAAGCTAGTTAAAGCTTTAGTATTGAATTTAGGTACGAGTTCTCATCGACTACCAAGAAGAATTAAAGCATTCAAACACAGTCAAATAATATCGCCTTCCTTTCCCTTTTCTTCAATAATGATCTAAATCACGGGTAAGCGTTGTATTTACAATCATTCACAATTTTTTTGCCAAATTTGACCACCGCGAAATCATTTTGACAAAATTTTTGTTCTGCTTTCGACATCGGCATATTATTTGTCTGAGCAATTTTATTTCCACATATACCATGGTATTTATATTTATCTATGATAAAGGTTCAATTACCTGATGGAATCATCTCCTTGATTAATGTCAGAGCATCTTCTTCTTTAAAAAGGTCCAAAGAGTCGACCATACCACTTGATATCAGTTCACCCATATCAAGAGAAGCATTAGCATCCATGATGAATATTTGTGTAAATTTTCTACGTACGTTACCTATAAAAAATAAATTTGAGGATAGTAAGTAATAGTATAAGATTTTAGTTTAGTAATTTCTTCCATGGTGCTGACTTTGTCGTGGTGTCTTCTGCCTTATTGGCTGGACTGACAAGGCGGCATACAATGAGCTGGCATACAATGAGCTGTATACGGCTTGTGCACATATATTGCATGTATACATCATATCTATTCATGCATGTTTGGGTACTGGGCGTATGGCGAGTGCTGACTATCTTGTGGGAAAGGTCACAAGGTTTGGAGATGCACTAACAACCACCAACTGGGCTGGATAAAGGTGTCATACGACGCGTGCCGATGATCGATCAGGCTGGAGTCCAGTCTCAAACGAAATATCTGGATACCTGTCGCTCTCCGAACTATACAGCCTTACCTGTATACTGCAGATCTCTGCAAAGGCGGACAACTCCTTCGCAGCAACTCGTAGGAACAATTATGAACCAAAACAACAATAAAAACCAAACAACACCAAAAGAAGCCGAAACGTGGCCAAGGCAATAAGGCGGGAAGAAAAAGCCACTCTGGCGTTGATAGTGGTGGCAAAAGCTAGGATCAGCGAATCTAACCAAAAAAACTAGTCCTCCTGAGACTAAGACGGACGACCAACCACTTCCTCCAGTTTCTTGAGAAGGTTGGTGGACAGTACTGGAACGCAAACTCCCGCAACCGACGGAATCATTTCCGACTTAGAGACAAGATACGGAAGATTCGTGAAAAGGAACTGACCGATAAGGCCCCATAAGCCCAGTATTGCTCTAATAATGTTTTATTGAAAAATAACTTTAATAACTAACTTAAAAATAAAAATAAATAATAAAATAATAATGTAAAGTTGTAATCAGGCAGTTTATATATTTAACAATATAACCATTCTTAAATGTTTAACCATTTAAGAGGGTCTTAACCCTTTGTATGGCCTGTGTAACCAAAAAGTAGGCAGATCACCAGAAACCAATTTAGAGAGGGTCTTAACCCTCTCTATGACCTGTGTAACCAAAAAGTAGGCAGATCACGCACATATTTGGCATATTAACAGACTCTATACCCTGGTATGATAATTTCGTTGTCATAAATAAAAAACGAACGCTGGCTTCACATTTTTAATAAAAAATAGGGTTGGTCGTTGACCGATTTTGCCTATTTTCAATACCTGCACACCATAGAGAGCATATTTGTGCGAAATTTCATTATGATATCTTCACAGATTTTCCTGTAGACATAGATTACCATTATTTCCATTACAAAATCTGAATAATATAGATAACGTAAATGTGGGAGGATCACACCCATTGTTTTTCAGAATAGTTAACATTGAAGCTAGAGGTTAAGGTTTGTTCTAATAACGTACTGCCTTGTAAAACGGTTTTAAGAAAAAGTTACTTTAGTTTTAATATTAAGTTGGTGTGCCTGCCAATAAGTGCGCCTGACCAATTTCCACCATTTGCAATCCCATATAGCGATACGCAACAAGGAATATGTGTGTTTCCTTTCACGTATTTGCGAAACGCGAAAATTTCCAAAGACAGACAACCGGGAAGGCCTAAATCGACTCTTGGATTGACATTAATCAATATACATATACACATAGCCAAAAAAAAGCCGCACCTAGAAAATTCGTATATTTTTCACTTTGCAGGTAAAAAATGTTAGGAAAGGGTTTCGACTGATAGTAAATTTTCTTTTTACCGGTTTATACATATATTTTCTGCTATCAAAAGACACACAAAAGCGCCTTTTTTTTAGAAAACTTGAAGTAACCGGAAGCATACAGAGGAAAACCGGAAGTGGGAGACCAAGAATCATTACACCGCGGGAAGATCGAGCGTTGGAACGAATGTGCCTTCGAAATCGATTACAGACTGCTAGGAAACTAAGGAGAGACCTTCAGGGAAAGCTGGGAATGCAAATCAGCAGAACTGTCTCCAGACGCCTAACGAATATGGGTCTTCCAGCTCGCCGACCACCCAAAAAGCCGGTTTTCACAGCGGTTATGAAGAAAAAACGGTTAGAATGGGCCAAGAAGCATAAAAAATGGATAGCTTCTGATTGGGGAAATGTCATATTTTCTGATGAATCGAAATTCAATTTGATTGGGCCCGATGGAAAAGCCACAGTTCGAAGGAACGATATTCCGATGAGTGCATTCTTCGAACAGTCAAGCATTCACCTTATGTTTTGGTATGGGGATGCATAACATATTATGGCGTTGGACAAATTTTATTGCTGGAGGTTCCGTGAATGCAGAAAAGTATAAAAATGTTATCTAAAAAGGCGTGGTTACACAATCGAGGATCTGAGCTGCCATGTTGAAAACACAGTTTTTCAAGACGCTAGTGCACCTTGCCACCGAGCTCGCCCTATAAGTAAACCTTTAGGTTTTACCTAAAAATGCATTCTAACGGTCATTGTGTATTCATAGGTAACACAATTAAAAGAAAATCTGGGGATATTATCGGTGTCCTGGCCAGGAAGCAGCCCAGACCTTAATATCATTGAAAATTTGTGAGTTTGCAGCGAAAAATCAAAGCAATGTCTCCGAAATGAAGTGTGGTACGATTAAGAAATCAAGAACCACATCCAAAATCTCTATGATTCAATACCCAGAAGAGTGGAAGCTGTTTCGAAGGCCAAAGGAGTATCAACGAAATACTGAAAAAAAATTTAAAGAAAAGAAAAAGAGTATACAGAAAATTTTTGAATTCCAACAATATTTCAACATAATAAAAATAATAGAAATCAAAAAAAAAATAGCCTTCTTTATTTTAATACCTTTTTTTTAACAAAGGTAAAAAAAATTAGATCCTGGGTTTTTCCACCTTTTTAACGGAAATCGAGCTGCCGGCAAACCCTTTTCTTTTTTCTTAAAGATTTTTTTTCAGGTAGAGGCTATAGGAATCAAATAATATAAAAAAATAAAATCTTGCAGGTAGCTTTCCTTGTTTTATTAAATTTTGCATGAGTAATGAAATACTACTAATGCGGCTTTTTTTTGGCCATAGGTGTATATCCTTTTATATATCTGCCACGCCTCCTGTGCGTTATAGAAAGACGGACACACTTTACACATATCGAAATCGCGTACAATTAGCTTATAGTTCGTTGAAAAGGATTTCTGGAGTCTAGAATTTTAACGAACGGGTGTTCCATAGATATTAAAATGCTTTACGGCATTAAAAGCAATTTTTTAAAAAACGTTTATGCTATGTGCATACCCCAAATGCGCATTTGTAATCATGCATTTGAAAAGTGTTTACACCGCTTTGTTCGCATTTGGTTTGACAGACCACCAGACCAAATTTATGTTTTTTGTTTGCCTGATTTTTTTTTACAATTGTGTTTTGAAGTGCGTGAAGTTAAATACGTCGCGAACTTTAACAGAGTTCTGTTCTCTGTTAAGATCGCGACGTCGCGAACTTTAACAGAGCACTGTTAACTGCGCTGTTATTGACTTATTAGCTGCGAGTGTTCTATAAAAGATGGCACCGTTCGTAAACCAGGCTTAGTGCGTTGATGAAACCTTTAGTGGCTGAAAGCCAATGCATACAGCCACTAACTGTACAAAAATGGTTGAGACGGTTATAGCCGAAATTTTGTAAATCGCGTTTGAAGTTGGCCATATATTACATACACGGTGGCCGGTCAAGGCGGTGTATAAAAGATACCACCGTTCGTAAACCAGGCTTAGTGCGTTGATGAAAC
This sequence comes from Myopa testacea, assembly GCA_949629155.1. Taxonomy (NCBI): domain Eukaryota; kingdom Metazoa; phylum Arthropoda; class Insecta; order Diptera; family Conopidae; genus Myopa; species Myopa testacea. The sequence goes on along the minus strand of OX451348.1, from coordinate 6,645,761 downwards.
CTTCAGTGGCTGAAAGCTAATGCATACAGCCACTAACTGTACAAAAATGGTTGAGACGGTTATAGCCGAAATTTTGCAAATCGCGTTTGAAGTTGGCCATATATTACATACACGGTGGCCGGTCAAGGAGGTGTATAAAAGATGCCACCGTTCGTAAACCAGGCTTAGTGCGTTGATGAAACCTACAGTGGCTGAAAGCCAATGCATACAGCCACTAACTGTAGAAAAATGGTTGAGACGGGTATAGCCGAAATTTTGTAAATCGCGTTTGAAGTTGGCCATATATTACATACACGGTGGCCGGTCAAGGAGTTGTATATAAGATGCCACTGCTCGTAAACCAGGCTTAGTGCGTTGATGAAACCTTCAGTGGCTGAAAGCCAATGCATACAGCCACTAACTGTAGAAAAATGGTTGAGACGGTTATAGCCGAAATTTTGTAAATCGCGTTTGAAGTTGGCCATATATTACATACAAGGTGGCCGGTCAAGGAGGTGTATAAAGGACGCCACTGCTCGTAAACCAGGCTTAGTGCGTTGATGAAACCTACAGTGGCTGAAAGCCAATGCATACAGCCACTAACTGTAGAAAAATGGTTGAGACGGTTATAGCCGAAATTTTGTAAATCGCGTTTGAAGTTGGCCATATATTACATACACGGTGGCCGGTCAAGGAGGTGTATAAAAGATGCCACCGTTCGTAAACCAGGCTTAGTGCGTTGATGAAACCTTCAGTGGCTGAAAGCCAGTGCATACAGCCACTAACTGTAGAAAAATGGTTGAGACGGTTATAGCCGAAATTTTGTAAATCGCGTTTGAAGTTGGCCATATATTACATACACGGTGGCCGGTCAAGGAGGTGTATAAAGGACGCCACTGCTCGTAAACCAGGCTTAGTGCGTTGATGAAACCTTCAGTGGCTGAAAGCCAATGCATACAGCCAGGCGTCCTTTATACACCTCCTTGACCGGCCACCGTGTATGTAATATATGGCCAACTTCAAACGCGATTTACAAAATTTCGGCTATAACCGTCTCAACCATTTTTCTACAGTTAGTGGCTGTATGCATTGGCTTTCAGCCACTGAAGGTTTCATCAACGCACTAAGCCTGGTTTATGTTTATGCAAAATTTCATCACGATATCTTCACCGGTTCTCCTGTGATCGTGATTTCAACAGACAGACAGACAGACAGACAGACAGACAGACAGACAGACAGACAGACAGACAGACAGACGGACGGACATGGCTAAATCGACTCAGGAGGTCACGCTGATCAAGAATATATATACTTTTCTATACCTATCGTCTCTATTTCTATGCGTTACACATTTCGTTACAAAGTGAATATACCCTTACCTTAAGGTGTAGGGTATAAAAAAAAGATATAAAAATTATTTAAATGCCGGTTGTTAGTTGTATACTTAATCTATTCAGATGTGATTTCGTTTATTTTTATACTCTACACTCGAAGCGATAAGAGTATATTCACTTTGTGCTTTACTTCCTTATTTCTTATACAAAAAAGTGTGACCCAGTAAGTGCAACAACCTCGATTATTGCAACCGCCGTCATTTCTATTAGTTGCGTAAACCGTTTATACCGTATATAGAAGTGGCTTACAGCTTATTTCGACCAGCACCCTAAAGAACTTCACCTGTAATAACTAAACTAAAAAAGATATAAAAATTATTTAAATGCAGGTTGTTAGTTGTATATTTAAACTATTCAGATGTGATTTCGTTTATTTTTATACTCTACACTCGAAGTGGTAAGGGTATATTCACTTTGTGCTTCCATTTGAAACGCATTAAAGGAAGCGTGGCGGGTATATAAAAGAACATACATATATTCCTGATCAGCTTCACCATCTCAGTTGATTTAGCCCTGTCCGTCGATTACGATTACGAGAGAACGAAGAGATATCTTTATCAATTGCACGAATATTCGCTATCATCAGAAACTCATTGGTATTAGAAATGGAGGAAATCGGATAATTACCACGCCTACTTTTTATAGTGAATATAAATTCATTCATGCTTATAGCCCAAGAGAGGTTGTAGAGCGAATTTGAAGTTGAAATTTTATTCAAGAGTCCACCGTCTCAAACTAAAATACACTAAAATCAGTACGAGTGATACTTTCGGCCTCGCCGAATCTTAGATACCATACACATAAAGTGTTGAAAAAATTTAATTGAACGAAATAGTTTTATTTATTTACATTTTTAATTTATTTAGATTTTTCATTGCAAAACAATAACACCGTGGAATGAAATACAAACTATTTAGAGGAAGATAATGATTTCAACAGACAGACGGACGGACATGGCTAAATCGACTTAGGAGGTGACGCTCAAGATCAAGAATATATATACTTTTCTATGTGAATATTCTATGTATGAATACTATTTATGAATATTCTATGTCATCACAAGAAATTTGGAATGGCAAAAATCAGACCAGCGATAATTTGACGGTGGATATACGCACTTTTGCCAGGCTGAAGTTAACACTCTTTCTGGTTTATATTAATTTTGATATTTTATAAAAATTAAAAATGAAAAAAGAAAAAGGAACAAAAAACTTTGCAGCTTATTTCCGATTATTTCTTTTTCAATCTTCAACTTAGTGTTCGCAAAATGTTTGGGTTTAGTTTTGCTGAATTTTTTAAGTAAATCGCGCTGAAAAATTTGTTTTCCGAAATGGGACCACATACAAAAATAGAACAGAATGGCTAGTCAAGAAAATTGGTGAAATGGTTGGGCTATATGACTCCACAGTTCAGATCATCATATATAGATTTGTCTGCGAAAACAGAACACGCTATAAGGGGAGTAATGCCCATAACATAATTTTTAATCCCACGAACGAGCGCTGTATTGTTCGGAAAATCAGAGAAAATCCAATACTATCAACTCCAAAAATTGCCAGTGAAGTTGAGTCAGAATTGGGCAATTTATGCCACGCACAAAGTATTGGCCGTGTGCAGCAGGAGCATGATTTTAATTGCAGAATAGCGCGTAAGAAGTATTTAATAGACGTCAAAAAACAAAAGTGCCAAGGAGCACCTGGATAAGAACACGAGTTTTTGTAATACAACCATATTCGCCGAGTCGAAATTTAATTTCTTTGCTTCAGATGGAGCCTCATATGTATGGCGTAAGACAGATACAGAGCTCCACACAAAAAACTTGAAGATTTTGTCGATATCAAACTACGAAAGCAAATTTTAATTCAACTGGATCTAAATATAAAACCTTGCAGAATTCTTTAACTATTCTTTGACTATTTTTAAGTCCTTAAGGTTAAGGTTTTATACACTATAAGGTTATAATAAGTAGTGTCCTTCCATTTGCATATAATGCATATAAAGATACTTACTTGTTCACCTGCAAAGTCGATCAATACCAATATCGCATGGCTTATAAAGCACTTTCAATGGATAAAATAATAATTGATGACAAAATTTAATAATTCAACTCCATATCGACCTAACTAAAGTTTAAACAAACAATAATTAAATTACATGGTCTCTAATTACCAATCAAATCCTATCAAAATATCTGACTATGAAACCGAAATCTTTTATAGATAATATAAAGTGGACAAGACTCGCCCAATTCAATTTCCATAGTTTTCTTATAATTGTCCTTTCCTGAGTCTTTCACCTTTCTATGTATGGCAAACAGAGAGATCCTATTTGGTTACATTTCCTACTAAGATAAAAAAAATTTTTATTAGAAGTAGGCACTTTGAGAGTTTGGGAAAGAATAAAACATTGCCTGAAAGTCTCATATATACAATTTAATAACCAGTATTTAAAATTCCGCGACAAAACAAAACTACAGCCAATCAAAACGCTGTTTGAAATCACACGATATGACCTCACAATATCGGCAGCAACATATTCACAAGGGCAAAGCAACTGTCTATGAAATTTGAGAATGCACTTCAACGATCGATCACACCATTGAAAATATTGTACAAGTTAATAATTACCGATCTGTACTGTAAATATTATTTAAATTGTTGTAAATTGTTTGCATGTTTACACATATATATAAAATATTTTTATTTAAACGCTTTTGTTCAATGATACGAAAATAAAAATGTTTCCCGATTTTTAATGAATAATTGTCAGAGTTGCCAACAGTTATTGTCAAAGTTGCCAAAACGCTTTCAAGAATGCGTATAAAACGGAACACAACAAATTAATTTAGGCTGCTCGCACACTGCATGCGTTATTCTTTCGTGCGAATTCTGACGGAAACATGCGAGCGATCTCATTGCATGTTATGCCTGAACACTTAGAAAATCGCACGACGAATATTTCGGTGCGAACTGTCAAAATTACACGGCCTCTTATGGGAAACGAGAAAAAAATAAAATTACGTCGCTGCCTCTGCTTGCGGCTGGGAATAAATCGCATCTGCGATCGATCTGGATGCGATTTCTTCGCAGTCGTCGCTCTTGTTCTTCTTATTTGTGTGTGTTTACATGGACTTTGACAAGCAAAAACTTCGCTGCGGCAGAAGATTTCTGACAGTTCGCACCGAAATATTCGTCGTGCGATTTTCTATGTGTTCAAGGCATTAGGCCCATATTACATTGCAAACAGTTGCTTGATCAAACAGTCACATTGTTTTTGTTTTCTGTATAAAGCTGTCAACTCTCAGTTCATCCGTGAGAGAATGAAAACGGATGAACTGTTGGCATAGCAAATACTCTGCTTGCTGGCGATGAGTGGCAAACTACAAACAGAACCGAGTTGTTGTGTGGTGTAATAAAAAAGTATTCATGTTTTGGAGTAAAAAAGTTGCACTTATATCGGAAAAAGGAGGATTGCGTGAAAATAATTGAACAAAACAACTGTAACTATGTATAAATACTACGGAAAGTGTTTGACTGTTTGTGTTTGCAATGACATGGATGACTTTATTGCATGATTTTTTATTACTTTTTGGTACCATGTCCATACTTTTAGATACTATTTAAGAATTTATAATACTTTTTGACTATAAACTTTGCAAACCTTGTTTTATACTCAACTTCGTGATACCGCCGTGATTATAAGCGAAAGAATAATGGAAAGTTTAGAGGAAATAGAAATTGAACTAATTTCGATGACAAGTGAATATATAGACGCGTTATGCCTTAAACACAATCAGGGACGCAAGACGCAAATTCATTTTTTAACTGTCAAAATTACACGGGCTCTTATGGAGATCGAGAAAAAAGTTTGCTTTGCATTTTGTTTCCCTACTTTGCTGCCGCATTTTGCGTCCCGCATCCCAGCTAATTCCAATTTTGACGGACGCAAAAGCGTCCGTGTTCTTCTTCGTTATTTGTGTTTATTTACATTTCATTCTTGTTTCTATTTCAGCTTCTGTAAAATTATGTGCGTATTTTTCTGTTGCTTTTTTTATTATTATTCTGTGTAATATATTATTTAAATGTATTTTAAATATATTTTAATACAGATTAAAATAAATAAACTCCGAATGAACTTCGAGAATTGGTTAGAATGAATATATGTATGTATTGTTTTCTACTGTGAAATTTTTGACATTTCATACTTCTGCTTCCCGAAAATGCTTCTCTGCCATTTGGTTTAAATCCGAGCCATTTCTTGCGTTCCTAACTTGAATCTGCGTCTTGCGTCTCTGATTGTGTTTATGGCATTAGTTACAATTCAGCAAGAATATGCTGAAATTATAGCCGATGTAATACAAACTATACAAGTATTGGAAGAAGTGCGGAGTGCTGAACCCACTCGAAGATGTTGTTGGGTGAAGGATTGGAGGAAACGCAAAAGCTCAAATGGAGCATTTGCCATACTATACAAGGAAGTAAAAGTCTCCGACAGATTTTCCTATAGAAATTACTAAATTACACTAAATTGGTTCGCTGAAACCACGAATAGTTTTACAATGATTGGTGCTGCTGTTGTATTTGATGTCAATTTAGCAAGAAGGAATAGTTGCTCAGTTGTAGTTCAGTTGCTGTAAAACTGAAATTGAATTGTTTTTTTGTTGTTGTTGTTGTTTCTAATGCTAACTCCAAAAACCACAACACTTTTTGTCGCTCTTGTCTGGTTTCCGAGTTATAGCACCTTGAATTTTAAAGATTTACGAACTGTATCACTTAAACTATACGAGATACCACATAATATTCATGTCATCAGAAAGGTATTTAAATTGTCTTTCATATATATAAAACAACATTTTGTTGAAAATCACTCAGGAGACTTAGCACTCTTTATTAGCAATCACTCAGGTATTCTTTATCGATCTTCAAAAATCCATATATATTATAGACTAAATCCATGATTTAAAGCCATTAAAATTCCATATTTAACACTATAGCTCCAAAACTATAGGAATTCGACGATAATTTTAAACTTGATTATATTTACAAGACTAGAGACTATCACAGGCTAATAAATAAATAAATAGGTCCACTGGAACAAATGCAGTTTACGGGACTTTCTCCGATTTTTTTCAGTTTTTTTTTACCGTTAGATTTTACCGTTAGGACCGGAACTGTGTACTTTATTTCCGGGGCTAGGCAGCCATTTTCGATTTATGGGCGTTTTAAGTTCACGAAAGATGACCTAATAAAAGGTCAATAACTCCTAAGGTAGATAACCTATAGTACCGCCAGTGGTACCATTGGAAAGGTATTGTTATTGTCTTTATTTGTGCTATACATAGTTTTCATAACACTCCAACAGTTTACAAGTTATACGTATTTTTATGTAATTATGAATTTGTGCTCGTGAAACAGAGATGTTTTTCTCAGAAATGGATACATCAATGTACCACAAAAAATATATACCGTGAAAGCCCATTCCTTTAAAATGGTATATAACATGCCATACTTACTTATTGTATTTGTAATGTAAAACCGATATAAAGTAAAAATCATCAGTGGTCAGATTTCATTAAAATTGTATTTACATGCACAAAGACTTAATCCTTTAAATCCTCGACATAAATTTCGTTATCTTCTTCTTCTGGATAATCTTCTATATGTGATTTTGGCATTAGTGGGTTATATATATGTACGCCCAGCTGTCCGCGCGATTTTTCATAAAAATTTTTCGATTTTAAATATTGGTAATGTATGTATGAAGAATTTACTAGCGCCGCAGGCGAAAAATTGTTATGAAAAATCGCGCGATTTTTCATAAAAATTTTTCAATTTTAAATATTAAATACTGAACAATACGCGCTAAGGTACAAAGGTTTCCTGTAGTCAAGTCTAAGATGCGTGTTCGGATATTCACCGGAACACTAATTTTGAATATTTCATTAAAAGTGGTCGAAACTGTGGGAGATACCCTATCATGTTATATACCGTTGGAAAGGGGAGGTTATGGGCTCTAAGAAACTTGAATTTAATATATACCTTAATAATCAAAGAAGAGAAAAAAAAAATATTTTGTAATACAACCTCCACTATTTTTTCTTAAAACTAAATTATCTCCATAAATACTTGTTAAAATCAAAAAATGATTAGGACTTAAAATATCGACCTTGCTAGGACCTTTCGAACGCTATCAATTTTTCACTGGTAAACCTTATAGTTTAGGAGATATCGCTATTTGAAATTTGAGATTTTTTTACATTCAAACGCCCATAAAATCTAAACTAAGGCCACGCCCCAAAAATTTTTTACATGGTTAGATTCAGGACAAGAAGGCGAGCTAAGGTGTAGTTTAGGGGAATGAACTGAGCCAGTCCCGTAAACTGCAAATAATATGGAGTTTACGACTATATCTTATTTGAGAAATAAGTTTAGGTATTGAAGTTATGCACTGACTTTCGTTACAAGTTTGTCGGAAAGTTATCGATAGTTATGAAATGCGCTTGCGGTGAATTATATATATATTAGTGTTATCGGCGGAAGATGCCATTTTGTGGATCAAAACAGATTTGGAAAACATAGAAGAAAGTCGTGTAATAGTGATTATTTACCACCGAGTGATTTAATTACGAGTGATTTTTTACCATCATTCAAATAATAAGATTTGAAATAAGCCTTGAGCCCCAGAATATAAACAATTTTTAGAAGCCCCGCTGGCAAAACGTTTAAAGTTTTCTTCAAGTTTTTGTATGCTTAGAGAAATGGCAGACTCGGACAACCTATCGACAGAATTGCAGCCACACCAAGAATCAGTACTGGGTGATGTTGCTCAGTCCCAACCGAAACCGATTCTACCACCGAAAGAAATAATTGGTAATGCTACTTTCCTTTTATCCGCATTGAGTAAAGTTAAATCTGTTTATTATAGATGAAGGTATAATATTTCAAACACAATTTCAGGCCATAAATAGAAAATCGTAAAATACAATTAGGACGCCATTTTGTGTGGTTCATCTAGAAATGTGCAAAATAATGAATTAAAATTGGTATGGCATAAAGCAAAGAATAGGAATCACATATAGAATATATATAATTAATCTGAATACTTGGGAAATTTGTAGTTAATTGGCAGATCGATTTAAAAGTTTTCGGCTTGGTAAAGATGGTTCTGCCTATTTCATTACCTATTTTTTTACTTAAGCTAATTAGTACAACCCTCACGCAGACCTTCGCTTATTCCTCGTTTTTACATACAGGCTAATTTGTCTGGCCAAACCAAAAATTTTTATATTAGGCTTGACCGGTTAAAGTTTATTCGTTCAGATCCAAGTTACATTTGTGTTTGTAATACTCCTAACTTCCGACGCCTAACCATAGCAAAAAATATCATAGGAGTTAAAGGGTTTTAAATGTGCAAATTGTTCTTAATTTGATGAGTGAAATCTTTAAAACCAATTTAGATATTTGAAACGTAAAATTTAAATGCCTTTATTTTATTTAACCCTTAAGTCCCAACATTTTTTTTAAAAAAAGGACATACATATTATTTGCGTACTCCTAGAAAAATGGCATACTTTTTTATGTTTTTGCTGGCTAAATTTTAAAAAATTATTTCAACAATTTTTTTATTCTTTTTCTGTATAACTTCACAATTATAGACATTAAGCAAATTAAAGATTTCCTGTTATTACTACCTGTACCGGTAAACCCGTAAATGTCGGTCTTTTACCTATAGTCCTGTTACCTGTGTTGTGATAAAACAAAGCATAATATTATACTAATGTATTTTAAAAGAATTTTGTTCATCTGAATCTTCTATAGTCAGAAATGTTCACAATTGTTATAAAAAATGTTTTGTCCGGAAACTTATGGACGGCAGTGTACGTCAGTTGATGGAATAGTTTCTGTTGTAGTCGATTTGCGACTATTTTTCTTCGTGTAGACTTCCAACCAACGATGAAGGAGGATTTGAAGGCTTGACACGCTTACCCGCAATGATGATTTAACACAGATAAATCAAAATACCGCAATCATTCCCTTTTTGTCACATTTATTCTTTTGCTGGGGGAACTTCATAGCCTGTAAGAAATCAAATCCATTCGGATAGGATCTAGTAGGGCATTAAGTATGAAATGTCCGATTTTGAAACGAAAGTTTAGTCTATTTGATCTCCAATAAAAAACAATATAATTAATCAAAATATGCGCCTAAGCTATCGATGGCGTTTTGCCATTTTAACGGTAACTTTTTTATGCCTGCAGCGAAGAAGTCTGCAGGGCGAGAGGCAGGGAAATGCGAAAAGGCATTTTTCACAGTTTCTTGAGAACTGAGGGATTTTTCTCGTAAGGACTGGTTCAATGCCTGGAATAAGTGGTAGTCCGTTGGTGCAAGGTCTGGCGAATACGGTGGGTGACAGAGAGTTTCCAAGTCTAGATCCTGAAATTTGAGTAGTGTTGTTCGAGTGACATGTTGCCGGGCGTTGTCTTGTAAGAGGATTGGACGGTCTCTATTGACCAGTCTAGGCTGTTTAATGGAAAGCCTCTCATCATCACGTCCAACTGATTGCAGTAGACATCTACTGCTATGGATTGACCAGGTCTGATTAAGCTGTAATAGATAATTACGGCGTTGCACCACTAAGCAGACACCATAAGCTTTTTCTGATGATTGTTTGGTTTAGGGCTCTGTTTCGGAACTTCTTTTTATCCAACATTGTGCCAAACGTTTTCGATTGTCGAATAAGATTTATTTTTCATCAACCGTTACAATGCGGTGTAGAAAAGGTTCGATTTGATACCGTGACAGTAAAGAACGGCAAGTTTCGAAACGATTTCTTTTTTGACGCTCGTTTAACTCAAATGAAAATAAACCCATCCAGCTTTTTGAACTTACCAATTTGTTTTAAGTGATCCAAAATTGTTGGAATACAAACTTTAAACCCTGCTGCTAGCTCACGCGTAGTTTGAGGAGTATCTGCTTTAGGGCTTCTCAAACGGGATCCCGTTTTCCCGGGATCCCGGGGGTTGAAAAATCATCCCGCTATCCCGGGATTTCAATGAAATTTCCCGGGAATCCCGGTAATTTTTTTAACATTGTTTTTACCAATTTGTCGTTTGAGCCGCATTAATGGAGGCTCGTTAGATATAGCACAGTATATAGATTCTTGATCAGCATTACTTTCTGCGTTGCGTACCACAATTAAATGTACTACTGTAGTAGTACAACGTACTACTGTAACTGCAAATAGATTCAACTAGTAATACATTTATCATCTGTAGCCCTGTAGGGCATATGTATGAGCAACCGCTAAACCGACTTCCGACTTCTTTCAACTTAGCAATTTTCGGTCGAAAGACGGAATACAAATTTAGTTGGCTTACTAAAATATTTGAATAATCCATCAAATTATAAACGCGAATCGGACATAGATTCTATATTATTATTGCCTTCAAAATCAGTCCTTCAAGCTACGGCTAAAAAATTATTTTCTAAGCTATTTGTTGAGGATATTGATGGTGGACTTCTGCTGATATTGAAGAATTAGAATGCAGTAATTATGGGACTGAAACGTCGTTAATGGCCGAACCAAATTTATCGACTAAATCTGAATTAACACTTCATCAAAAATTGGATGCTGCCATTGCGAATGTTAGTCGAATGAAGAGTCCAGAAGATGTATTATATGACGTTAAAAACATTACAAAAGAAATGGGTATTTTTGAAGCAACGAAAAAGCGTACAAATAATTTAGACAAATAATATAATACTCTATTAACTATCCCACCAACATCAATCGAGTAGGAAAGAGCTTTTTCCGCGGCAGGTCTTTTTCATATTAAAAATATTAGTATCCAAAACGCATTTTTTGTGTATTTTTTTACACATATTTTCCCACCTAATTGGATAAATTCTTGCTTGTTCTTGCTCATTTCCCGGGATTTCATAATCCCGGGAAATGAGAAGCCCTACTCTGCTTCCATTACAGCTTTCAGGTTATCATTAAACAACTTTCTCGCCGGTCTTCCAAGTAATACGTTGGCAGGGCTAAAATCACCAGACCAAACCTTTCTCGACAACGAAAATCAAACGAACAACGTGAGGTCTGATGATTAGCTGCACCTTCCCCAAACACTTCATTGATGTTTCGAGCTGGCTGCGATGCATTGGTTCCCTGACGAAACTCATATTCCATAATTACCCGCATTTTTTACCTTTCCATTGTCTTATGAAAGCTACTCTATATCAGAAGATTCAAAAAGGAACTATGACTTGCACTATTAATTTGAAACAGTAATGACACATCTTCATGATAAGAAAAAACATAAGAACCGTTTTAGTCAAGTTTCAGAGATATCAACTCTCAAACTCAGGTCTTATAAAAATCGGACATTTCATACTTAATGACCTAATATTAGGTCACTATCAAATAGGTAAGTGAAGTAAGTGAAACACTCAAACGGTGTATATAGTTTCTTCGACTCATCAATTGCGAAGAGCCCGTCAAGTTAACTTCATCCTCATCATTGGAAATATCTTTATTTCTCCACAAGAGGCTTTTGAGGTCATTTTTTTCTGATACCCGACATGTTGCAGTTGATGTGGATGGACATAAAGGGGTACCGATACTAATCTCGCCATTACTATCGACACGCAGCAATACCTCGCCGTCTTCTTAATCCTCTGAGATTGAGATATACATGGCAGTATCCTTTGCTTCCATTTTAAAATTTGCATTCTCTGAATCGACACTTGATGTTTTAATCTGCTGCAAGATATAAGCGATTTCATGAGTATTTAATTTGATACTCAAAAATTTGAGAGATACCGTCATAAATTTTCTAATAAATCCTATAGAATTGTGAAAATTCATTCACCTGCAATTTCACACATACCATTCTTGCATTTATTACCTATATAATGGTACCCAAATATTTCATAGTTAGTTTGAGTGTCCCCTATAATCCGTAAGGCAGGGCTAAGTAGCATAGATGCGTAATTTTAATACCTCATAACTGTAAGGTGTCTGAGTAGACTCCGCTGTCAAGCTATTGCAACCACTGACCTGTTCAAAAACAATAGAAGGTTGTCAAGTTTGATGTCCGAGAGGTTACCAACATTGTCAAAGTAGGGTTCCCCCAGAAAGATCATTCTACTGCGGTATATAGTAGGACATCTGCAAAGGTAGTGCTCTACTATTTCCTCCTCATTGTTATCTTGCAGCTTCGGCAGAATGTGTAGTGGCTGTGGCCCAGTCTTCCTCTGTGTCGTCTTACCATCCAGTTGACCGGTCAATACTGCGATTAGTCTGATAGCATCTTTCCTGGCTTAGGATAGAAGAAAAGGCCATAGCTGCCTAGATATTTTACAGCTTGAAAGCCCCTTCCATATGACAGAAACCTGAATTAAGTAATGCTTCCGAATTTTTTTAGTAACTGCCTTGACAGATAGATGGGAATCCAGATTGCACCTTTACGAGCAAGTTCATCAGCCATCTCATTACCTTGTATGTTCCTATGTCCGGAAACCGATAAGATAGTTACAGACGCCCTATTAGGCAGACTTGTCAGGGTGTCTCCACACTGCTGAACTAGCTTAGATCTAGTCTCCACATCGCTGAACTAGCTTATATCTAGTCTCCACACCAATTAGAGCCTTAATGGTCTTGGCTATATGTATTTGCTTTTGAAACCGTTTCTCTTCTGGTTTCTTGAAACAATCGTGGTCACATTTCGTTTCTCGTCTGCTGTCAGGAATGGTAAACAATTGATGCTTAAGTGTGTGCGTGAATTTTACTGAATATCCGAATCAGGGCTGGGGTGCCAGGCCAAAATATGACAGCTCCGGCTCCAGCTCCAGAGCTATGTTTTTTCAAAAATTTGCTCCAGCTCCAGCTCCGGAGCGATGTTTTTTCAAAAATTTGCTCCAGCTCCATACCGTATATATAAAAATTAAGTAATCATGGCTATATGACAAGAAACAAGAAAAAAAGTACTAAACAAAAGAAAATAAGTCTGGCTAGATGGAAGCTCGATAAGTGGATTCCATAATGTTCTCCGGAGCCAAAAGGAGCCGGAGCCGGACCCCTAAATGGCTCCGGCTCCTTTGGGCAGCTGAAAAAAGCTCCGGCTCCGGCTCCTTTAGGTTTCTGAAGTAAAGCTCCAGCTCCGGCTTTTTTCAAAATACCCAGCTCCGGCTGCTCCGACTCCGGAGCGGCTCCCCAACCCTGATCCGAATGCTGGCCAGAGTGAGAGAAAATATAAACACACGTTCAACAAACTACGTCGCACTTCCTTCGTTTGACGACTGCTTACTTGTGTGAGTGGAAAGAAACAGATGGCAACCGTATGGGCTTCCATAATGGTCGTAACCTCACCTGGCCACGTACTCCAATATAGGGCGAACAATTGCTGTGTATAACAATTTAGTAATATATGGATCGTTGAACTCATTGGGCGAACGCTTGATGAAACCCAATACACTGCTGGCTCTATTACTTATATGGTCAATATGTGTATGAAAACGCAGTCTATGATCGAGTACCACGCCGAGGTCATTTACAGTATCCAAACGATCGAGTTTATAATTGCCAATATTGTACTCAAACAAAACTGGTTTTGACCGGTAAAAAGTCATATGTTTGCACTTTCTAAGATTTAATTTCAAACAATTTACGTCGCACCATTTTCTCTCCGTTTATTTGCATGGTAACATTGACATCAACATTCCTCGTCGCACTTCGAGAAGATGCGATTTTCTGCACTTAAGCTTTTGTAGAGCAACATATCTCCAACATGAACCACTTAGAAGCGCCTGCGCAGATTTCAACATCGTGTACCCAGTTATTAACCTGACTGGTTCCGTTTACGTGGCTAAAAATAAAATCCTCAGTTTCTTAAACTACTATTGTTATATATTCTATTTAATGTGATTAAACTTTATTAATTTTTATGTAGCACGAACTACAAAGCCATATGGCTTCGTTTAAGCGCTAATAAATAAATACATAATGAACTGTATATGAAGTAATAAATATAACAACTATGCAGATATTTTGACTTTGCAAAAAAATGGCACATCGTTTTACAAAAGAAAATATTTAAATACTTAGGGCCAGTTTTTCAGTGCTCGGTTATCGTCGTTTCTCCGTTAACCTTCGTTTAAACGACACATTGTGATTTTCCGTGCTCGTTTAACCGGCGTTTAACCGGAGTTTAACCGGCCAATACGGGTGAGTTAAACTTCGGTAAATTTATCTTTTTAATAGATAAAGAAACAACTGTTTCTTCGAGTACAGACATTTACCTTTGTTCAAAACTATGCTAATAATTTTGTTTATTTGCACCAGAACAGCTGTTCTCTTTGTAAAAATGAAAATATTGACAAGTGCTGCCAAAAAAGGTTTAGGTATACGCTAAATATTCATTGAATTTAGATAAATTCTGTATGAAATATAGATAAGATACGTTTAACATAGGTAAGTTAAACTCGCACTGTAAAACTCAAATCTCATCGCTGTTTAAACGCCGTTTAAACGAGCACTGAAAAACTGGGCCTTAGATGACAAGATTTTAATTAAATGTACATTTCTAAAGCTATTTTCGAAGCTCACTTTTCCAAAGGTATATACGACATGTTTAGTTATCTCGAATATTTTTGAGCAAGTGATGGAATTGTCAATGCGGTTTATTTAAAAATGATAAATTTGTATCAAATGTGCGATTTTTAACCATTCGAACAAACTTTATCAATAGGGATTCAAGAAAATAATACATCCATCAGAATCGCTTATATTTCTAAAATAAATTATAAAATATTAGAAATGGCTTCTAATGTGTCCAATAATTTTATTATTATTTCTCATTTTAATTTAATCTTTTACCATAGCTACAAAAGTAACCGGCACCGTGAAGTGGTTCAATGTTAAGAGCGGTTATGGTTTTATCAACAGAAACGATACTAAGGAAGATGTATTTGTTCATCAAAGCGCAATAGCAAAGAATAACCCTAAGAAGGCAGTTCGCTCGGTCGGAGACGGTGAAATAGTTGAATTTGATGTTGTGATTGGCGAGAAAGGTAATGAGGCCGCCAACGTTACTGGTCCTGAGGGAGAACCAGTACGAGGCAGTCAATTTGCAGCTGATAAGCGGCGCCTCTATCGTCCTTGGTTGAATAGAAATCGTAATCGAAAATCAAGTCAAGGTCAAGACCAAGGTGACCTTGACCTTGAAAATGATGGGCAAATCGATGGACAACCACAGCAACGACAACAACGAAATTATAGACGCGGTGCTGGTGGAAATATTAGCAATAGTGGTCGCGGGCGCGGTGGTCGTCGGTTTAATAATTACTATCCCAAACGCCAACAGAGACAATCAGGAGGTGGTGATGGTGGCATGAGTGGCGGAGAAAGCGGAATTGATCAAAACGCTGATTCGCTACAACGTGGTGGAGATGGTCAAGGGCAACAACTACGTCGTGGAGGACCACAACGTCGCTTCTTCCGTCGAAATTTCAATAATGGAGGCAGTCGTCGTGGTCCTCAAAGCGAAGATGGTAAGAAAATAACAGTTTTTGTTACAGTAGTAATCTGCAGTAATTTAGTATGTATATTTTAAAAAATTTTTAACCTATAAAAATAACTTTAGGTAATGTTGGTCAAGGACCGTCTCGCAACAATCGTTCTAGGCGAAATAGAAGACCGAATAATACGGGAGGTGCCCCTGGTGGAGACCAGCAACAGGTAAACTAAAGAAAGATGCATAAAATCCCTGTATCATAATGAAATGAGTCTTGTATCTTAACAAATAATGAATAATACCGAGTTAGAATTATTTATCTTCGGAATTACAAATTAATTATATTTGTTTATGTAAATTTTCATATTTATGTACGAGTTTGTATTTATATTCAAAGTATTAAAAATAGGGACTAAATTAATTTTTTCCTTATTTAATTTATTTTAATTTTATTTTGTTTACCTTTCCCACGTCATCAATAATTTCATTCAACAAATTTAAGGACGTTGGTCAAGAGGTACAAAATACTGCAACAGAAAGTACAGCATAAAGTGGTTGGTTGTGCTCATACAACAAATCCTACAAAAAGAAACTTATATGAAACTTCGTACCAGCGTTGAACACAATATTAACTTCTATAGAGAGAAAAAACTTCACAGCGAGAATTTCGATAATGTCATAGAATTTCTGATAATTACCATATTATATAACATATATATATTGTATTATATATATATATATTATATATATGTATATATTATATATATATCTGAAAAATATTGTGTATATTTTCATATTAATATGTAGAATGTTTTATTGAATAAAGTATGTACGTAATTCTTTAAAACCAAATAAGAATTGTATTTGTCAAATCTTATATAGTGCAGTAAAAACATATTTCTTCAACTAATGCGTATTTTTTACTAACTTAATTTAATGTATGTATGATATTTTTTAAATGGGGGCTATCATAATAAATAATACTTTGTGTTTAATAATATCAACCTGCTTCGGAAAAATTAAATTAAGTAGTTTGTTGAATATCGTCTAACAGTAAATAAATATTACTGGTTTCTTACATGAATAATATAAATTGTACACAATGTGTAGTTTAAATATAGAATAAATAGATAAAACATTATCAAAATTGATAAGGAAAAAATATGGAAGTTATAAAAATAACAACCATTAAAGCGTGAAGCAAATGATTAGTATGTATTTAAAAAATGTGTTTACATTTTCTGCTACACCCTGAATATAACATATGTAACATGTATTAATACTTTAATAATGCATATGTAATTGATTAATTAAAAATTGATTTATGAAAATTTAAAAAAAATAATTGTGTATAACCGTCGAAGAATAAAAAACAAGTAACAAAATGTAAAACTTAAATAAATCATTTATGTAACAAATACCGTTTTTTTATTAACAGAATTGTGAGAGTATAGTAACATAACATAAATTATATTAATAATATAAGACAACGTAAATCATGATATTATAACAATAACAGTGTAAACAAGGAGATGAATATCTAAATATTTTTATTAAGGAAAGGAGGAAATAAGTAGTATTGTCTGGTGCAATACGAAACAATTGGGAATGTTTTTATAAAAGTTCAATTGCTATTATATTTAAATTTCAGATAATAGCAAAAGGAGAGGAAATATTGTGAGTTCAATTTAAAAAAGGCAATTTTAAAACTAAGCAAACTATAGTTGTAAGCAAATGGGATTGTAGAACTAAATATAATTTCTAGTATGTATGTCATCGGTTTGTATATTACCCATTATTATTGTTCAATATTATAATAATTATTGTCATTAAACATGTCAGATTTAAAAGTGGGTGGATTTAACCCTCTAACCGGTAAGATCGCTTATCACTAAATTCAAAATTGCTCCGAAACTGAATTATATATTCCTTGCATCTAGAAACAGCACTTCCTGTAACAGACTAATAACGGTTTTCATAAATTTGTAAAGCAGTCTGACAGTCAGTGCAAAACTTCTTCTTTCGTTATTAAAGATTTGCCTGTTATAGGGGTAAAACATTGGTGCCCACAGGCGCCCATTGCGGCACTCAATTTTTGAGCACCTTAATATGTATATATTGAGTGTGTTTAACGAAATCTCGTCAGTAGCTGCAAAGCCATCATCGAAGCGTTCTTTTATTTTGACTACACTACAAAAAATAATCGTTTGATATAACGCAAACAAGAGACAAGGGCTTTGTATTTCACCGCATCCATTTTTCTCAGTGCTAAGAGAAAATCTACCAACACACACTGAAAATTTTATAGCTTTGGTCGATATGGCGGTTCGGCCACTTTGACTGCGAACTCATGACTCTGTGCGCGTAGCCAGAGATGAGATAGGACACTAAGGGCTTCAGAGTCACGGCGACGACGTTATCAGATGACCTCTTTGTGGTTTTCGTGGAAATTGACATTTTCTAATGTCTTTGTGGTTGTAATCGACGAAGCGCACAAAGAGGGTCACCCGATAATGTCGTCGTATTGACCGTGAATGAATCTAAAATTCGCAGCTTGAAATATCAGTTTGACGTTTATTATACCCTACACACGAAGTGAATAGGGTATATTCACTTACTGCTTCCGTTTGTAACGCATTAAAGGAGGCGTGACAGGTATAGAAAAGTATATACAGTGTTCCACTAAAGTCTTCGTACAGCACTTGGTCACAACTTTATTGATAAAAA
The DNA here is from genome assembly GCA_949629155.1 of Myopa testacea. Taxonomy (NCBI): domain Eukaryota; kingdom Metazoa; phylum Arthropoda; class Insecta; order Diptera; family Conopidae; genus Myopa; species Myopa testacea. Next base: position 6,627,149 of record OX451348.1, on the reverse strand, counting down.
AAGGTAATGCGTGGCAAGAATTAAAAAAAATATAATGCAGCTTTGTTTATTAAACCATTTCCTTCAATTTAACAAAAAAAAAAATAATAAAATAATAATAATAATAAAAAATAAAAATAAACCAATTTTAGCAATTAATCCAAAAGTTATTAACTAAAATCGCAACAAAGTCACTGAATTAGTTCCAATAAAGTCTTCGTACACTCACAAACAAGGTAACTAAAAATCCTTATAAACTGTGAACTGTTTTTTTAATATTTTGTGGGGTAGCCTATATTTTTAATAAGGGCTTTAAGAAGGTCCGGCATCGATTCCACAACTTTCTGTACAAAGCGTGGTTCGATTTTCACCCATTCCTCCTGAAGAACATCTTTTAGTCGAGACTTTGAGCTAATATGATTCGCCCTGATCCTTTTCTGAAGCATATTCCACATATACTCAATGGGGTTGAGATCAGGACTCTGTGGTGGTGTTTTGAGCCATGTTTTTGGGATAATTATCTTGCTGAAAATAATATCCATGATATACGCCCAATTTTTCAGGACTTGGCTTCAAATTTCTGTGAAGTGTTCCACCTGTATATTGTTGATCAGCGTGACCTCCTGAGTCGATTTAGCCATGTACGTCCGTCTGTCTGTCTGTGGAAATCACGATTACAAGAGAACGAATAGAGATATCTTCATCAAACTTGGCATGAATATTGTCTATCATTAGAAACTCATCGGTATTGAAAATGGGCAAAATCGGACCATTACCACGCCTACTTTTTATAGTGAATATGAATTCATCCATGCTTATTGCTCAATTTCCCAGCTTATAGAACGAATTTGCGGTTGAAATTTTGTCCAGAAGTCCACTGTCCCTGACCAAAACAGATCACAAAAAATGGGCGTGGTCCGCCCACTAATTAAATAAAACTCGATTACAAGACCACGAATAGAGATATCTTCAACGCATCAGACAAATAGAGAAAATGCAACAGGATTTTGCTAGTGTCATTGGAGTTGATTGGTAGCGATTTAAGTAAGTGTGAGAATATGCATGCAAATCTGTAAGTTTTTTAATTTTCATATTGTAACGAACTTTCGGCCGGGATAATCTCAGCGGCCTCCAGGGTTCAAATTACAAGACTCGGATTGCGTTGTATTTTATTTTAATTACTTATTTATTTATTAAATTTTTTTGTTCACTTATTAGTTGGTATACTTCCCTTGTTACAGCGAACTGTGAAGTTTTGGTTCCGGTACGCTGGTCACTGGACGTCTTGGTTTGTTGTTGCACTGCTTGATCGCTCTTTGGATCTCAGTATGCCTCCTGGTTGACTGATCCGTGTGTTTCCTTGATCTTCGTTGTTCACTCACTGATCGCCTGATCTAACTTGACTGTTGCGCGGATGCGATGTTTACTAGAACTTGACTGCTCGCTGACTCATCTTTGTGTTTACCTTGGTGCGCGTGGCGCCTGACTGATCGATTGATCCTCACTCTGATCCTTGTGTTTACCTTGGTGCGCGTGGCGACTGACTGGTCTACTGATCCTCACTGACTGATCCTTGTGTTTACCTTGGTGCGCGTGGCGACTGACTGATCTACTGATCTTCACTGACTGATCTGACTTGACTGCTGCGCGTATGCGATGTGCACTCTAACTAGACTGCTCGCTGACTGATCTACTGATCTTCGTGTTTACCTCGGTGCGCGTGGCGACTGACTGATCCCTTCTGTACTGCTGCTTGTGTATTTATATGTTCTGAGTTGCTTGTTCTTGGTTTCCAAGTTTGTTCGTAAACAGGTTCCCGTTGTTCGTCGTTGCTATGTTTCGTGCAAGTGTTGCACTTAGTTCGCAAACATGTTCCCGTTGTTCTGCTTGTGTTGCCCTCAGCTCGCAAACATGTTCCCGTTGTTCTTCGTTGCCCTGGCTGTGTTGTGCTGAGATCGTACACATGTTCCCGTTGTTCTGCTTGTGTTCTGTTTGTATTGCGATTAGTTCGCAAACATGTTCTGCGTTGCTCTGTTTGTGAGTTTTCCCCACAATCAGGGTTGCTTCTTTGGCGAACTGGTGAAGCAATATTGTTGTGCGGTAATTTTCGACTTTCGAAAATTGTCGTCACAATATAATATAACTAATTTTAACGCAACAAAATGAATTACCTTCGTCGGTACTTTTAAACTCGTTGTGTTTATTGCATAATTTCTTGCATAAAAAAATTTCAGTGCTTTACCCACTCATTTGTACTACACCATTTCCAAATTTAAATGAGAAAGCCTATTAATAATGAGATTTTTCATATGACAATAGCCGCATTCAGCGGGTGAGCGCTCCTTGAACGCTACCTGATCAGTGATCGCTATGTGTTCCTGAATGGTATGCTATCTGATCATTGAGCGGAAAGATAAAAATAGCAAACAAGACGAGAAAAAAGTTGCCACGTTTGATTTTTCCACACGAATTTCAAGTATCCCACAAAAAGAAAATTCTCAAACTTAAAACTTCAATCGTATCCCAATCTACATTTTCTATATTTATATCATTATAATCCCTTTGTTGAGTCATTCTGAGTTCAATAACTTTCAAACTAATATTATTTCACTCAATAATGCGTTAATTTATCAAGTCAATTCTGTAAAAACACTTTGACGTTTGCTCTGTGAAAAAGCGAATTAATTTGTTTTTTTTTGCTAGTTTGATAGTAATGCAACTCTGGCAAATGTAGCGTAAAAATTTTTCGCTACAAAAAATGGCGACCGCTTCGTGAATATGTAAACAATAGGGTCCGTTCAGTGACATCAAAACAACTGAGCGCTCCCTGAGCGCTCACCCGCTGAATGCGGCTAATAGGAATAGGCCAATTGAGAGGCCTAATAGGCCTAATGAGATCAGAACAAATGTTAACGAGGAAATTCCATATGAAAATGAGATTGAAATTAATGTAAATGAGAAAATTCACATATATTAGAATTAATAATAATAATAATAACTAACATTAACTTAATTGATAGTGCAGAGAAAATTGTGTCCAACAGCGATATTTCATTTTGAAAAGGCGAACAACAAAAAATTAAGACAACGAGTACTTTATTTCAAATAAATATGAGAAATAAACAACAAATACTGTGTAAAATATGGAAGCCTAAATTTATTATCATTATATGGAACTGGGAGTTACACCCATGGCCAAAAAAATGCCGCACGTAGAAAATTCGCATATTTCTTACTTTGCAGGTAAAAAATTTTAGGAAAGGGTTTCGACTGATGTATATTTTTCTGCTATAAGAAGACACACTCTGTCAAAAGTTGTCCATTAACATTTGAGAAATCAGAGAACGTCCATCTGAAGTAGTTTTTTAGAAGTTTTAAATATGGTATTAAAGCAAGAACAAAAAGGCCGTTATAGCACTGAGTGGAGAAAACTATTCGAATAGAAAAATTTCTCAAATAATTGCTTGCAACGAAAGTCAACGAAGTCACAGTGCGTCTTTTTTGTAAAAAAAAGGGCTTAAAGTAACTGGAAGCATACAGAGGAAAACCGGAAGTGGGGGACCAAGAATCATTACACCGCGGGAAGGTCGATCGTTGGAACGAATGTGCCTTCGAAATCGGTTCCAGACTGCTAGCGAACTAAGGAGAGACCTTCAGGGAAAGCTGGGAATGTAAATCAGCAGAAGAACTGTCTCCAGACGTCTAACGAATATGGGTCTTCCAGGTCTCCGACCTGCCAAAAATCCGCTTTTAACAGCGTCTATGAAGAAGTTTAGAATGGGCCAAAGAGCATAAACAATGGACGGCTTCTGATTGGCGAAATGTCATATTTTCTGATGAATTAGGTTCAATTTGATTGGGGCCGATGGAAAACCACAGTTCGAAGGAGATCGAAGGAACGATATTCCGATGAGTGCATTCTTCGTCAAGCATTAACCTTATGTTTTGGTATGGGGATGCATAACATATTATGGAGTTGGACAAATTTTATTGCTGGAAGTTCCGGGAATGCAGAAAAGTATAAAAATATTATCAAAACACAATTTTTCAAGACGATAGTGCACCTTGCCACCGAGCTCGCCCTGTAAGTAAACCTTTAGGTTTTACCTAAAAATGCATTCTTATGGTCATTGTGTATTCACAGGTAACACAATTAAAAGAAAATCTGGGGATATTATGGGTGTCCTGGCCAGGAAGCAGCCCAGACCTTAATATCATTGAAAATTTGTGGGGAATTATGCAGCGAAAAATCCAAGAAATGTCTCCGAAATCTATCGAGGAGCTAAGAATTATTATAAATGAAGTGTGATACGACGAAGAAATCAACCATATCCAAAATCTCTATGATTTAATGCCCACAAGAGTGGAAGCTGTTTTGAAGGCCAAAAGAGGTACTGAAAAAAAATTTAAAGAAAAGAAAAAGAGAAAATTTAAATTCTAAGAATATTTGAACATAATAAATAAAATAAGAATAAATTATTGAAAATGGGATCATGGAGGTACTCTAAAAAGCATATGTCGTAGAATCCTATTTTACCTTTAAAACGGTATATAATTAGGGTGTTCACAGTTTGGTGTTATCTAGTGTGTTAACTTTGCCGTCTGTTAACTTTAAAACATTTTACCATCTTGTAACTTTTTTTGTTGTTGCTTTGTACGCAAATAAGAGCTAGCACTAGTTTCTAAAATTGCCATACGCTGGTTCGTGTTTTTCTTTCGTATTAAACTGATACGAGCATATATTATAAAGAGATTTCAACGCAGGCAACTCGTTGAAAATAACATGAGATCGTGAACGGATTTAAGGTGAGAGAGAACTCCGACGCTGGCTGCAGCCGCTGCTGCGAACCAAACAAAGCGAATGAAAACAAACGGCAGCAAAGCCTTTGGTTTCGCAGCTACACGTGTGAGTGAGTGCAATGCTGATATCGCGACAGCTCCCTCACACCACATGCGTTTTACGCACATAGATTTGTAGTTTTTTGTTGCTTTCCTTATGAATCTGTTTCTTACCTTCGCGTACCCCTGGCCTAAAAGCTCATGTCTTGATTTTTATAAACGAAACCAAATAACACTTTTTGTTTTGTCTGGTGCTAAGTTTCTGTGTTTTTGCTTTGAATGCATGCATGCCTTGGGATGATTCAAAGCGAAGTCGATTTACGAGTCGATTGTAGGGCTCCTATGCAGTGCATAGTATGCACAATTCATATACGGACGGAACAAATATTATCAGCATATCAGACACAAAGAAGCTGTATTTTGTGCACGTACATTTCTTTATGGAGTGCTTGGTAATGCAGATTTCGATATGCGAATTGCGCGAAGTCAACTGAATTTTTAGGAAAATAACTGTTCTTTCTCTATGTTATATATGTATTTATTATTAGTTTAGCATAGGAAGAAAGGATTTAGGAACAATTTTGCACTATTTGTTACATCGTGATTCTGTATAGAAGTGATTTTTAGAAGAGAAGAAATTTTATTAAAATAATTAAAAAATGGTTTTGAAGTGTATTGTACGAGCTTGTAATGGTCCACCATCAGCTGATAATCACTTTTATAGATTTCCGACTGAGGGTGTTTTATTGAGAATGTGGTGTTCAAATTTAAAAATTAGTCCTCTTAAACTTACTTCAATGACCAGAATATGCAGTCGGCATTTTGATTCTTCATGTCGCGGAATCAGACGTCTCATAGGTGGAGCAATCCCCACAGTTGATCTAGGTATGTTTACTGGTGTGCTATCTTGCAATAGTTGTTTTCAGCTATTGCAAATTTAGGTCATGACGATGAAGACATTTTCCTGCCAGTTCTATACTCCAATGAGAGAAAACGGAAATGCTCTATGGTTGGATGCAGAAGTGATTCTGAATTTTGCTCTTTGTATTCATTTCCCAAGTCGAAGGAAATTCGGATGGCATGGCTTGAAGTGTGTGGTTTAAAAGACCACCCTTCAAAACACCTCTTCATATGCGGTAACCACTTTAGTGACTCTTCCATAGGAAGAAAAAAACTGAAAAAAGGAGCTTTTCCTAAATTAAATCTCAGTCAAAATATCGAGGAAATTGACAATTTTGAGGAGCTAAATCCTATAGAAAACGCATGTGAGAGATGTCATTCGTTTTGTAAAGAGGCAGATTTCTAAAGAAGGAAACTGCGTGAAGCTGAAGCAGCTTATTTAAAGGAGTCGGCTTTGTTAAAAAAACAATTCGAAGATCTTAAAAACGAGATCATCGAATTAAACAAAAACGTAAATATATTAAGTGGTGATAATCAGCAGGCACCTATAAGTACAGCTAAAGACTTCGCTGAAATCATTATAAGTGGAAAAACATACCGCAAATACTCCGACCACCAGAGAAATTTATTTCAAATAATAAATTTTCAATCTAGCCGGGCATATAATTTCCTTCGAAGCGCACTAAATTTCAATATGCCAAGTCAAGCCTCACTTTGGAGATTGCGCCCTGTTAAAATCTTGCTCCCAGGATGTCACGACGCTGTGTCGAATAATTTTATGAAACTAGTTGACACAATGAGCAAAAAATCAAAAAATTGCATTCTCCTAATGGACGAAATCATTCTACGCAAGGAATTAGAATACAATTCGTCGACAGACCAGGTGGACGGATTTGTTGACTTCGGCGATGGAGAACGGCAAAAGATATTGGCTACGAAGTTGCTGGTGTTTATGGTAAAAGGTGTTTACGAAAACTATAAATTCGTACACAGTTTTTACTGCACTGCAGGTGGTATAAAAAGTAGGTAATTTCATTTGTTTGCTTGTGAGCTCTTTAGATGATGCTTTTGACTTAGGCGAAGATTTAAGGACAACACTACTCTCAGTGATGATATCAGTGCTGCACTCGGGATTTAATTTGCGAGCCATCATAGCAGATCAAGGATCACCAAATATGGCATGCTTCAGAAAATTGACGAGTAATTTTAGCAAAAACCATTTCCTTTTTCTGGGTAGACAAATTTTTGTGTTGTTTGATTACTGCCATATTTTCAAGAATATTCGCAATACTCTACTGAGTGCAGATATTGAGACCGAACTGGGATCTGCTAGTTGGAAAGTATTGAGAGACGCTTATAACTTGGACAAACACAACAAAATTAGACTTATGCCTAAATTGACGGACAAACATTTGGATCCTAAACTTTTTGACAAAATGCGTGTAGCAACAGCTGTGCAAATATTAAGCAAGTCAGTAGCATCTGGCTTTCGCTACTTCTACCAGAAAAATATGTTTAAATGTGAGGTTACTTCAAAGAAGGCTCTAGCTACTGCGCATTTTATTGAGCAATTTAATGACTGCTTTGACTATTTGGATGCCAAGAACCTAAATGACAAAAACCCAAACAAACGTCCTATGACAAGAGACTGCCAGAAAGGACAGCAAATTAGAAGTTTTATGGCATTTCTAGATACGTTAAAGTTACCAGTCGGAAAACAAAACTTGCATAGATGGTCTGCGCTTTACCTTGAGATCAATGCTTGATCTAATCGATGACCTTTTCGAAGACCCTGAAGTAAATTTTGTGATGATTGGAAGGCTAAACCAAGACTCATTAGAAAATTTCTTCTCCATTTTAAGGACGAGCTTAGGAAGCAATACTGACCCTTCTGTACGAGAAGTGCAGTATATCTGTGCCAGAGTTCTATCTATGAAGCTTCTCACTTACAATCATCATTGTCGCAATAAAAACTGTGACAATGATGATGATTTCATGTTAGAATGTGTCAAGATGTTAAGTTAATCAAGAAAAGTATTTATTCTACTGTATTATATTGTATTTCAGTTTAAATAACATAATAATAAATTGATTCTTTTGTATCGGAGAAAGTTAATCGTGGCTTTTAAATAAGCACTCGTGTCAGAACGTTCCGTATACTTCGGCCGACGATCGATGACTACCCGTTTGCACTCGTTCCTCTTTCACAGCTCGGCCCTTCCTGACGGTCGTCGTCAGACGAATCAGTTCCATAGTGATCGTCAGCGAATTCGTCCAGCGGAGTACTTGGATCGGCCATACACCATGGCTTCATGTGGTCGCTTGAGATGACGTTGCTGTAGAATCTTCGAGTACGTGGCTTGTCTGGTAGGTCCTCGACGATGTAGCGATCGTAGCTGAGCACTTTCGACACAACATACGGTCCTCTAAACGCTGGATCAAGTTTATGCGATTCTCCTGTGGCTTGAGGAACATGGTCGACGACTACTAAGTCACCTTCGACGTATGTACGTGGCCTGCTGTGATTTTCGTCGTAGCGTTGTTTCCATTTCCGCTGAGCTTCAGCGATATTCGCGCCAGCTTGGAGATGGACATCTTCTCCGGGTTCGAGACTGTGGTCATGCAGTGCTTGCACAATTCTGTTATGACTCACATCTCGTGGGTTGAAATTGAATACTAAGTCGTTTGGTGAAAACTTCGTGGTTTCATTACGTTGGGAGTTTATGGCGCCTTGAATCATCGGAAGCATCGTGTCCCATTCTTTAGCTTGTGGGGTTGAGCATTTTAGAGAATTGAGAACCGTTCTATTCACCCTCTCTGCTTGGCCATTTGCTCGAGGGGTTCTGACCGCGGTTTTCACATGTTGGATTCCCAGTCTCTCTAAGAATCCTTCAAAATCCTTCGACGTGAATGCGGTTCCCCTATCGGATGTTAAACGTAACGGCTGGCCAAAAATTGCCATGACATCGGACAGCATAGTTATCACGGGCGTTGTTTTTGTGTTTCGCACCGGTCTCACAATAACGAATTTGCTGAAAGAGCAAACAAGAACAATTATATGTGCGTTACCTTTTTTACTTCTTGGAAACGGGCCCAGGTGATCGATGTTGACGGCGCGGAATGGGATGGGTAGCACCTCGATCAAATGCATTTGACCCTCTGATTTTCCTCCTTTAATCTTATTTAGGCAGCATTCAGGACAAGCGTCTATATACGATTTAACGTATCGCCGTATTCTCGGGAACCAAAACGACCTTTGGACACGCTGTATGGTCTTTTCAGTGCCGAAATGACCTACGTCATCATGACACGCCTTGAGGATGCGCCATCTAACGGCTTGTGGTAAGACCAACTTGGTTTCGCTTTTTAGTTTCCGATACAATCGCCCCGATTTAATGACGTAGTCAGTTGCGATTTGCTTTGCTGAATCGTCCTTATCCACACGCCCTTTCAGAACATTAACGATGTTCAACAGTTTCGCGTCTGTTAGTTGCATGGTGTAGATCCAATCTTCGTTGTAATCGTGAACGTTTAAAATCTTGTCTGCCACAGTAGTAACTTCGTTCGGTGGCAACGTCGGTGCACGGCTCATGCCATCTACATGTTGCATGTGTGATCCTGCACGGTGCTCGCACTTAAAGTTGAATTCTTGTAACTTTAACCACCATCTAGCGATCCGCGGAGGCAGTGGCGTTGTAGCTTTAGTGGTAGCTACCGCGTTGCAGTCCGTCACCACTTTGAAACGCGTTCCCCATAAGTAGACTCGAAATCTTTCGAGAGTCTCAACTATTGCGAGAACCTCCAACTCATGGCTCGCATACCGACTTTCTGCCTCACTACAACGTCGGCTGTAATAGTACACGGGCTTGATTATTTCACCTTTTTCACACTGCATTAGTACTCCGGATAACCCTAGCGAGCTGGCATCGGTGTGAACTTCGTGTTCCTTCTCGTAGTCAAATAGAGTTAAAATCGGTTCACTTGTTAACATTTTCTTCAACCTCTCGACAGCGTCTATCTGAGATGGTCCCCATACAAAAACTGCATTCTTTTTCAAAAGATTCGTGAGCGGCAGAGCGATTCGTCCATAGTCTGGAACAAACTTTCTGAAGAAACTGGTGATTCCTAAAAACTTTCGGACGTCATGAACTGTTTGCGGCGTAGGAAATTCACTTATGCATTTCGTCTTTTTATTTCCTGGTCTCATTTTTCCGTCGCTTATCACATGACCTAGAAACTCTACGGTTGTCATCAAAAAGACGCACTTCGATGGTCGCAACGTACGGTTGGCTTCTCGAATAGATTCTAGTAGTTCGATTAGAACTCGTATTCCATGATCGGTGGACTCTGTTGCTATAATCACTTCATCGACGTAATTGATTACGTATTGCCGATTTCGCAGCCCCTTTATAATTCGCATCACCATCTCTTGGAAGTACATTGGCGCGTTCACTAGTCCAAACGGCATAACGTTATGCTCGAAGAGGCCATCGGGTGTTAGAAATGCCGTGTATTGCTTATCAGTTTCTCTTACTGGGATCTGATAATAACCAGAAGTCATGTCCAATGTGGTGAAAAATCGCTTCCCCGCTAACTGAGCTAACTGCTCTTCCACAATTGGCATTGGAAATTGTTTCTTGATGGTGACGGCGTTTAGAGCTCGATAATCAACACACATCCTGTCCTCGCCGTTAGCTTTTTTAGATAGCACCACCGATGCAGCGTGTGGTGACGTACTTGGCCGTATTATTCCATATTCCAGTAAGTTATTGACTATTCCACTAAGTATGCCCCTCTGCGAGAATGGTACCTGGTAACGCTTGCCAACCACTGGTTGTTCGCTGGTGATTTCGATTTGCATCTGTGTTGTCCGGCTACGTCCCAAGCCGTCGATGCCTTCAGAGAAACAGTCAGCGAAACTTTCGACTATCCTACGCGTCTCCATTTGTATTTCTTCTGGCAATTGGTGGTTGTTGTTAAAAGATGTTTCGCTGCTCCTCTGTATTTGCAGTTCTCCTGCTTGTATGACGATACGTTGGTTGTTGCGGAACAACAAATCTCGACCGAGCAATACGTTATGTTGAATTTATCCATCTGAGATTACGTATAGCTGCGCATGCGTGATGTGGTTGTCCAACTTAATTTCGGCGTTGATGAGTTCGGCTGACTCCACGACTGACCCTCCAAATCCTTCCAATCTTTTCATGCCGTTCGCCCGTCGACTCGTTGGTGGCACGGATGATTCAGTGATGAGCGAATAATCGCTGCCAGTATCTACGAATGCCTTTAGTGGTGTTCCGTTTACGGTGATTTCCTTGGTGAGTGGGTGAGTCACGTAGGAGCCATTTCCTTCATCCTTTTCGGAGTCTACCTTCGCTACAGTTACTTTCCGTGATGATTTGCAATCCTTCGCCTCATGTCCTATTTTCGAGCACGTATTACATCTCTGTTTGCGTTGAGGGTGCGGACATTTAATTGATATATGATCCATCTCATTGCAGTTATACCATTTAGGGCCGTGTTTGACGCTTGGCTGACCGTTGAAATTTTCTAGCCTGCCACGTGAGTTAGATTCAGTGCGTACTGTCGGTGTACGGTGTATCAGTGTTGGAATATTCTTGATTGACCTCAGCAGGTCGTTACACGTTTGTGGATTCACAGCGAGTAGGGTACGAGTGAGGTTAGAATCATTTATGCCATTAATGATGTATGAGTTAATAGATATTTCATCCAACTCACCTCGTCGTCCGGTCGCTAACATGTCATAGTAAAATTCCAGGTATGTTTCAGCGTTTCTGCGTTTTCGGTTCATCATCTCACGGTGAATACTCGCTACATTTGTTACACTTGGGAAATCTTGTTTTAGTTTTCTGATGAACTCTGGCCATGATTGGAAAACTGCTTGCGAATCTAGCCAGTCCTTAGCTATTCCTCGCATCTTGTTCTGTATTGCGCACAGTACCGCTTCATCACTCCATGCGTACAATTGTTTCAGCTGTTCGACCTTGGAAATGAATTGTGCAGATGTAAGTGAACGTTTAAGAGGATCGAAGTCCGGCAAACATCCGCTGATGCTGCTCACGTCGTGCATTACATGTTGCTGCGCTATCTGGTTCCGGGAATACGTCGGTGGCTCGTTAGTTGCTTGCTGTATACGTGCGCTTACTGCCTCTGCTCGTTCCGTTTCGCTTTGGCTCGTTGCTACCGTTAGCCGACCTACTGACACAGCCAAATCCGCCACTACTTTTTGCAGCTCCTGCATTTGCTGTTGCCATGATTCCATTTCGTCCAGTTCGTCGGCTTCTATTTCATCTGCCTTAAGTGCTGCCGTTAGCCTTTCTATTTTATCGTTTTTATTGCCCGTAATAGGTAGGTTTTCCGCGTGTAGGAGCCGATCTAGTTGTCGAACTTTTAACGTGTTAATTTTAACTACTTTGCTCATTTTCAGGTTAAAATGCGTTTCACTTTTTCCGATACTTCGTTGTCGAATTCTCGTTCGTTCTCGAATTCTCGTTCGTTAAGAAATTCGCGTTCGTCGTGAAATTCCCGTTCGTTGTGAAATTGTACGCGCGTCGTATCCCACTTCTGAAGTTGTCAAGATGTTAAGTTAATCAAGAAAAGTATTTATTCTACTGTATTATATTGTATTTCAGTTTAAATAACATTAATAATAATAAATTGATTCTTTTGTATCGGAGAAAGTTAATCGTGGCTTTTAAATAAGCACTCGTGTCAGAACGTTCCGTATACTTCGGCCGACGATCGATGACTACCCGTTTGCACTCGTTCCTCTTTCACAAATGGAACTTCCAACCACAAGACGAGCCCAGCGACGAACTCAAAGAAGTCTTCTTAGGCAATGACCAGGACGAACTAAATGTAGCATCTATTTCCCAACCTTCTGACAAAACACCGCTAACAAATGTTGAATCGAACGCTGGTCGTTATTTTGTCGGTTATGGGCTAAAGAAAATGATGTCTAAAGCATTTACTTGTGCAATTTGTGAGATGTACCTTCAAAAGCTGGAAGATTCTTTTGTTGAGTCTGAATCTTTCATTTACGTTAAAAATTATAGCGACAAGCACTTACTTTTAAAAAATCCATCAGACGAATTTTTCAATATCTGCGAAGAGCATTTTAAAATTTTCAAGGACATCTTCGAAAAATCGTCCCATGAAGTGCACCTCAAAGAAAAAATAATAAATGAATGTTTTAGACAAACAAATATATCTTCCCCAAATTGGTTCAATCCAGCGGGGCATTGCTTCGAACACCGGAAACAAATTTTGGATTATTTGATATTAATATTAATTAGAAAAAATTGCAGATGGCTTAAAGAAGCAATCGTACAAGAAGAGTTAAAAAGAAAAACAGAAAGTAGAGCAAAAAAAGCAAAAATGCAAAGGTTTTTAGAATAAGTTAGATAAGTTAGTCAAATTTTTTGTTAGTTTATTATTAATCATTAACTATTTAGTTTATTATTTTAATAATTACACTAAAATAAAAAATTAAATGAATAATCGTTAGTTCAACAAAATTGTTCCTAAATCCTTTCTTCCTATGCTAAACTAATAATAAATACATATATAACATAGAGAAAGACCAGACAAAACAAAAAGTGTTATTTGGTTTCGTTTATAAAAATCAAGACATGAGCTTTTAGGCCAGGGGTACGCGAAGGTAAGAAACAGATTCATAAGGAAAGCAACAAAAAACTACAAATCTATGTGCGTAAATCGCGATATCAGCATTGCACTCACTCACACGTGCAGCTGCGAAACCAAAGGCTTTGCTGCCGTTTGTTTTCATTCGCTTTGTTTGGTTCGCAGCAGCCGCTGCAGCCAGCGTCGGAGTTCTCTCTCACCTTAAATCCGTTCACGATCTCATGTTATTTTCAACGAGTTGCCTGCGTTGAAATCTCTTTATAATATATGCTCGTTGACTGATATCTCTCGTCAGTTGTTTTATTCAACAAAATGGAAAAACAGGTCGCAAAAGAATAAGTAAGTCATTTTAAAATTTTGAAGAGAAAATAAACTTATACAAGTTTATTATCATTTTCAAGTTTAGTTTTTTGCATTTTGAATGGAGGTAATTTTTAAAAGAGGTACTGACAGTTTCATTTTATTATTGTTCTAAAGTTGCCAGATGGTAAGATTGAAGCCTTAAACACAACTAGAGAGACAAGAGACAAAATACAAAATCAAATGTCAAAACTGCTCTTATGGGAATCGAGAAAGAAATCATTTATCCACGTGTATTTGTAAAGGGTTTTCCAATAAGAGGTATAATTTTGATATTCAAATAGAAATGCAATTTTTTGAGATAAATTATCGCATGTTTATTTCGTAATAAAGAGGAAGGTATGCCGTTAATAATGAAAAACAACATCAGCCAAATGGCCACCACGACCACGCTTACAGGACCATAGCTATTCAAAATACACCTCTTATTGGAAAACCCTTTACTTTTATAAAGGGTTTTCCATTAAGAGGTGTAATTTGGATATTCAAAGAAAAATGCCAGTTTTTGAGATAAATTATCGCTTGTTTATTTCGTAATAAAGAGGAAGGTATGCCGTTACTAATGAAAAACAACATCATCCAAATGGCCACCACGACCACGCTTAAAGGACCATAGCTATTCAAAATTACACCTCTTATTGGAAAACCCTTTATTTAGATTAAGGCACACTTGTAAGCGCCTTCAGCTGCTTTGTGCATGTTTCGAAGAAGCCAATTTCATCCCGAGACATGGTGACTGGGCGTATCCAAAACCATCTTCCTCGTCTATTTGGATTAATATCCACCACTTCACGCACGATGCAAACAATTGACGTGATGGTCATAATGCACTGTACTGCCATCCATTTTTTCAAAAATGTCTTTTCAGTAATTAAATCGTCCATAAAAGTTAATAAAAGTAATGAAATAAAATACTCTTCAATCACTTCGTGAAAGTATTGTTTCACTAAATCAAATGAACTCATTTTTGTTTTAATAAACAAAGAATTTGACAGCAAATGTCTTTTGTATGCGAGGACCAATTGTGCGGTATTTAAGTAAAAGATAAAAATACAAATGCATTTTGTCTCTTGTCTCTCCAGTTGTGTTTAAGGCATGAATTCTGTCTTTGTTTTCTTTCCAAAAACGAAAATGAATGTGTTACAAAACAATTGTGTATTGTATTTTAATTTGTGTTTTAATTCGATTCGATCGATTTGAATTCATTGATTTGTTATTGTCGTCAACATGCCACGAGCCAGACGGCAACTGATTGGTCGAAAAACAAAGCGAAATCAGCAAATAAGAATGCAACGACAATGAGTAAGTGAAACGGCAGGTACGCACTGGAGGCAGGTACGGTAATGGAGCATCAGATCCATTAATCGTGAATCACAGAATGCATATGAGTCGACATCAAAATCAAACACGAATGTTATTCATCCACAAGGACCATCATTAACACGACATTCGAAGTAATTTAAATTTCAAACAATACCAAGTCATCTTAGAAAACATTACAACTATCGAAATTCAGCAATCGAAAATTACTGTGCATTTTTACAGAATCAAGGACAAATTCATCATCATCAAATCAGCTTTGGAATAGATGCCTTCGGATAACCACCGAATTGTGATCAGATCAGACAAACGCCCAGCCGGCGAACATGTAAGGCGCCTTAACGCACCAACATTGAATGAAGTTGCCATTTTAGTTGCCGCGAAAATGAGAAGGCTCGCGACATTCTATTGCGTGATGGTAACAACCTTCAACGAATCAGTGAAGCACACCGTTCGTACTTCGTATCTTCGGAGAAGTGCGTTGTAATATGTATACCGTCGAATAGCAAAAACGTGGATTGCCGCATGCGCACATTTTGTTGTGAATGGTCAACAAAATCAGACCGGAGGAAATCGACGACATCATTTCAGCAGAAATTTCCAATCCCGAAGCCGATCGACAACTATACAAAGTCGTAACAACGAATATGATTCATGGCTCTTGCCATCATCAAGATAACGGAAGATCCATGAGATTGAGAAATGTTGATGTGGTAGACAGCAACAGCTGGTTTGTTCCATATTCACCTCTGCTTTCAGAAACTTTCAAAGCGCATATCAATGTGGAGTTCTGCAATTCGGTCAAGTCGATGGTCTTTCAAAAAATTTGTTTTTTGCCGCTCCTGCTCGCTCGCGCTCTCGAAAACAAACGCTCTTTCGAGCGAGCGTGAGCGCATGAAAATTTTTTTGTCGCTCCTGCTCGCTCGCGCTCTCGAAAACAAACGCTCTTTTGAACTTGAAAGAGCGAGCATTTCCGAACCCTGGTTGTGGAGCTTGTGTTGACGACGTATTCGATGTGAAATGTGACAGAATCACCCTTCAGCAAGAATATACATGCATTATCCCTGAATTTATCAGCGTAGCTTGTTGCGTTGATGAGCTGCAAACTGCAATGTTAGCGGCTGCCATCTTGTTGAAAACGATGCTACTTTTGGATCTTGTAGGTAGCAGTGTGAACTACTTTGGTTGTTGAGCAGTTCAATCACACATGCACACAACTCTGATTCCTTGGTGAATATTGTATTTACTTTTGAATACAAATAGGCGTTATGACATGACACAACTTATGCTCAATGGTTCTGTCAGCGGAAAGTACTGATTTTTCTGTGGAGTTACCACCAGAGATAATGAGATAGGACACTTCGAATTCGTCGCAAAACACAATGGCATTTTCACTAACACTACGATAAAAAATTGTGATTTTGTGCAAAAAACTTGTACTTCGCTGTGAAAAACTTGTACTTCGCTGCAAAAAACTTGTACTTCGCCGAAAATAAATTGATCGCATGAACGCATGCAAAATCTGTTTTCCAGGGGTTCGTTTATGAAACGTCAAAACAAATAAATAAAAATATTATCCTTTTTATATGTGTAAAATATATATAAAACATAACTCCCCGTTCCGTATAATGGTAATTAATATATGCTTCCATATTTTACCAAGTATTGTTTGTTTAAAAGTAGTCGTTGTATTAATTTTTCGTTGCAAATGCATAGTTGTTCACCTTGTGACAAAAAGAATTACGACTTATAACTCCAGAATGGTCGCATTTATATTTTTTCATTTGTTTTCTATTATTTTTGAAAATTATGTATTGTTATACATCGTTAATGCACTTGAGGGGTCAAACATCCCTTCGCACCAACCATTTTAGGTTTGGGAAACTTCAACACCTTTGTTTATATATGGTGAAATTTATATTTTAAAAGCCAATGGCCTTGGCTATACGCAGTATCTTTTAAAAGCGGTTTCACTCAGTTCGACGGAGAGAGAGATGAGGAAGAAAGAGAAAAGTCTATACTCTGGTATCGAGTGTAGAGAACTTTTGAAAATAGACCCTAGGGTCTATTGAGAAGCAGCTGCTTCTCAGTTTCTTTGCACGCACACAAGAAAGCAGTTGTCAAACGAAAGAAGAGCAACATAGTTTGCAGAACGCGTGTTCATATTTTCTCTCACTCTGGCCAATATTTCGATATTCAGTCAATTTCACACAAACTTTGGCATCACGTGTTTACGACTTGTGAAACCAAATGAGAAACCACAGTGTGTAGCCACCGATGGTATCGACATAGCAGTAGTGAAACCGTTTAAATGATACTGCGTCTAGCCAAGCTGATTTTAATTCAATTCAACTTTATTGAGACGATGACAACTTACTTATACAATAAATATATACAACTTAAACTATGCATGTTTACAAGTTTGGCAACTCCCAGGGCTGTAAAGTTTTGCCTTGTGCATGATATTTCGTAGTATTTTAACCAATAGTACAATTTCACGAGTTTGTTTATTAATTAAGATATGAGATCTTCTCGTTAAGTTTTATATAAAGCTCTTGCTCCCGGAGCTTTGCAAGTGTTCTTATAATTATTGGAAGCTTAATAGCTATTTGACTTAGAATAATAATAAGGTACATCAGGTAATATACATCAGGTAATATAAATAAGACTATTACAGAGGTATATGAGTTTCGTAATATTAGATTAGGTTATTTTGTTTTTGATAAGGCACTTAAAGTCTACAACATTTAATATATTATTTTATAATATATGAAATCAAATTACAATACAGTGAAAGGAAAATTATCCTCTATTTTGGCAAGATGAACTATTCTGGTAAAACAAAGGAACTAAAGCAGATTGGTCATTACCTGCTAATATAGAATCTAAGTCAATTGAGTCTATACACAAAGGAGATAAATAATTTGCAGAATTCCAAGGCTCTCTGGATAGAGAAAAAAACGTACTACTTATAAGATCATTATCTATATAGCGTAAATTTGTTACGGATTTTTTCATAGCTCTTAAGGAGTATCTCATTAGGGGTTCAACTCCGGACTTATCGTAGATGTAGCTGTTCGCATATTTTTTGTTAAAAGATTGGAAATGTTTGTTAATACTTAAGCGCAGAATTTATCTTTCAAACACTTCAAGCTCTCTCGCCACCGACGGTGAGAACGAAAACCAGCACGGGAAGGCATAGGTCACAACTGGTCTTATTAGGCCGTGGTTATGCTATCGAGTTTTGCTTGGCAAGTAGGACTTTTTTTTTGTTGTTTTGTGTGTAAAAGAGAGTTTTGTGTGTAAGCAATTCTCTCTTTTACACACAAAACAACAAAAAAAAAGTCCTACTTGCCAAGCAAAACTCGATAGCATAACCACGGGGTTAGGGTTTTGTAGAACAACAGCTTGGTTTCTTTTGAGAGGCCGCTATTGGATCTAAAATACGGCGCTAGCAATCCTGCAACACGCTTGGCTTTAGTCAATGTAGACCTTGCATGATTATTAAATTTGAAAAGGTTATTGAAATTTATACCTAAGTATTTAATGTGTGTTTTGAATGGGATCCTAGCGCCATCGACGGCAAGATAAAGATTTTTACTGTCCCTCACCACTCCTGGAGGTCCTTTCCCTGATGCATTCCGGAAGCAAATACATTCAGTTTTACCGATGTTAAGGTTTAAACCCCATTTTTTATAGAATTCGTTAATTACCTGAATATGAGCAGAGACGGCTGCCAAAGCATCGTTGGGATATCTCGCGTGAGCATATACCATGGTATCGTCAGCATACAAAAGTGCAACTGAGCTTGATGGAAAGTCTGGCACACGCAGGAAATGAGGAAAATCATATAAAAATATGTTAAAGATAAGAGGGCCCAAGATTGAGCCTTGAGGAACTCCGCGCTCAACTTTCTTTAATGTGGATTTTGATTGGTTGATTTGTATAAAAAAGAATCGATCAGTAAGAAAACTGTCTAGGAGTTTAAAGATCGTTGGAGAAAGGTTGATTTGTATTA
The DNA here is from genome assembly GCA_949629155.1 of Myopa testacea. NCBI lineage: Eukaryota > Metazoa > Arthropoda > Insecta > Diptera > Conopidae > Myopa > Myopa testacea. The sequence goes on along the minus strand of OX451348.1, from coordinate 6,608,068 downwards.
GTTTAAAGAGAAGACCATCCCACCAAACACTATCAAACGCCTTTTCAACGTCCAGAGAACAGCTGACAGTACATTTTTTATTTCTAAGATTTTGAGTTATGTCACTGTGCATTTTCAATAGGGCGTGCACCGTGGAGTGTCCTTTTTTAAACCCAAACTGGTAATCTGAAATAGGATCAATGCCATTGTTTAAAGTATTTTCAATTTTGTTGTAAATTACTCTTTCAAGAATTTTGCCAGCGTTGGAGAGTAAAGCAATAGGGCGAAAGTTTGAAATGTCGATATTATTAGTTTTTTTCCTAATCGGAATTAATTTCGCGATTTTCCAACTTTTAGGAAAGTAACCATTATTCAAACAGTTATTTAAGATAATGGCTAAAACCTCGATAGCAGATTTGGAAAGTTTCTTTAGGAGATAGTTTGAGAGATCGTCAGGACCAAATGACTTCTTGGAATTATTGTGGCTGAGGATATCTTTGATTTCTCCGGTGGAAGTGAAGAACTCAGGGAACGATGGAGATAGAGCAGAGTTGGAAATGTCGAAATTAAAAATTCGAGGTGGTAAAGTGTTTCTAAATTGATCCACTGTAGTTTCCACTTGGTGCACCAAGTTTTGATCGGAAGTAGGCCGACTTTTACGAAATATTCTCTCAAAGTAGTTTCCGAAAGTCGAAACAATGACTGGTTCATTGGAATAAATGGTATTATTGATTTTTAACGACTCACAAGAGGAGCTCTTTTTCCCTATGAGATTGTTAATTTCCTTGAAGGCGGAAGGACCTGGTTTAATTTTAGAGAGTCTCTGTTGAAGTTGTTGATCAAGCCAAAATTTAACTTTCTCTTTAATTATTATTTTCAGTAGTGAAATTCTGCCTGAAAGCTCTTTATAAGACTGGTTTATCCTATTATAAGTAGCATGGAAAATTCGTTTTAATTTTTTTTGCCATTTATGTTTAATTTTGAAGAGGTTAGTAATATCCTGAGGAAGGTTTTTATATTTATTAAAAGATGGACTGATTAGTTCAGAGTTATTTCGAGCAACACTCTGTATAGTTGAGTTGAGACTAAGAATATAGGAGTCGATCTCTTCATTAGAAAGGTTTGAAAACTCTGGAGGGAGGCGATTAGCTAACTGAACGTCTAGGTCATCTTGGAATTTCTTCCAGTTGGTTTTTTGATATGATATAAAGATTTCTGGTTGCTTAAGAATGTACACAATTTCACTCATGTTTAAGTTTAAAAGAATTGCGTAATGGTCAGAGAATGATGGCAGCGTAGATATATTATAGTTTGGGTTCAATTGGTCAATAAGACAGTTTGAGACAATAAAGTGATCCAAAAAGGAGGAGCCATTTGGATACGAGGGACTATTGGGCGAAAGAAGAGAAAATATATGGCAGGATTGTGACAACCACGCTTCTAAGGCAATACCATTCATGTTCCTAAGAGCATCACCCCAGGAAGAACTTTTAGCGTTCAAGTCTCCGCCTATTATTGCTCCGTCATAGTTAGCTGCTATTACGCTGATTTTGTCTAACTCGGTAGTGATTGCTGCACGGGTTAAATTAGTCGGAAGATATATTGATCCCAGCAGAAGCGCTTTCACCGAATCATTCTTTTTAAAAGAAATCGACAGTAAGATACAAGGGAAATCGAAGTTTGTTGTGTCAATTAAATTAAAGAGAAGATCTTTTTTTAAGGCTATTGCAACTCCCTGATTAGAATCGTTACGGAAAAAGTTATAGGAATCTAAATGAACTTTATGATTGCTTTTCAGGTGCGTTTCCTGAAGAAGCGCAACGAAAACATTGTGTCTTTTTAATAGTTTAAATAGATCGAGGCGTCTACTATTGTCCACCAAGGAACCGGTGTTTAAGGAGATGAGATGTTTACCCATCAAAGTTATTATTGGAATTGAGGATTACTTGGTCTAACAATTCCAAGTATGCCAGTCTCTTCATTTCGATAGAAATATCGCTGTTAATGTTCTTCATGAACTTTTTGACCCTTGCCACCAAGGAAGTTATATCCGAACCAAAAAGTGTAGTGGAAAGATCGAAAAAATCGGAGAACAATCCCTTAGATGCACCTGCAACAGAGGAGGGAGTTAGGTCAATACGAGAAGCGGGTTGCTTATTCTTGACAATGTCTGCGTAGGATACTCGAGTGTGTCCTACATCACTATTATTGAAAATTTTGCATTCTTGGTTTATCTGACTTATTTTCTCTTTATTTTTATTTATTAACTCCCTCCTTCTCAGCAGGTACATTTTGTATTGTGGACAGCCACGGAAATTTGCGGGGTGCCCAAAATCTTTACAATTGATGCAATAGGCAAGGGAACCCTCTTTTTTTATATTTTGGCACTCACCCGGATTGTGTCTCACACTCAGAGATTAATGAGATTGGAAACTCTTTTATCTTCAGATAAAGATGAAAAAAAGATCGATTTTTTATGAACTGGTGAATTTGGCTACATTTCTTTTGCAGCCAGAAAGAGATAGCAAGTGACGCTTTATCTTTTGACGGTATTATTCACCAAAATCTTTTGCAAGCGGTTGCCACCATAAGTAGACAAAGTAAAAAATGTGGGCATAAATTTATTTCTGTGGGTATTTTTATGTGATTGTAGAAATTTGATTAAAATATTATTTAATTTAGTTCAAATATTATATTATTTATATAGTTTTCTATATTTGTAAAATTTATAATGAAAAAAAGATATAAAGGATAGTTTTTACTTCTTTAGTAGATGATAATTCTGAAAGTTATACAGCTTGGCTACACGCAGTATCATTTGATACGGTATCACTCAGTTCGTTGGAGAGAGAGACGGGGAAGAAAGGGAAAATTCTACACACAAGTATCAAGTGTAGAGAATTTTTGATACCCAAATTTACCCTGCTTCTCTCGGTATCATTTACGCACACAAGTAAGCAGTTGTCAACAGCAACCAAACAGTCGGCCATAATAAATTCGAACGGTTGCAAATGAAGTTGAAAAAATTCTCTTTTTCGGAGAAATTTCATTTATTTGTCCCATTTGCCTTATTTTAATATCAAGTCACGAAAAGTTCAAAAACAATTAAAAAGAAAAGGGGAAAAGATTAAGCGCTTCTCGAAGTAACCAATGTTGTTGTTGTTTCTGGCGTACATTACAATTAGAAAAACATTAATTAATGGAAAAAGAGTACTAAAAGTCTAAAATTTTATTTTTCATATCATAGTGGTATCTCGTAAAGTTTAACAGATATAGGCCTGGAATTTAGAAACATTAAAGGGCTATAATTCGGGAACTAGACGAGAGCAATACAAATTATTGTTGTTAGGGTCAGCGCCAGAAACAACAACAACATTGGTTAGGTCGAGAAGCGCCTGATTTAAGCCGAAAATGCAAACGTTTTAAGTAAAAAAATAGACATATTTAAATAAACATTTCGTCCATCCTTAAATAGCAGCTATAATAGTATGTGCCGGGCCTTAGAGTTCTTAAAAACTCTTGAGTGTTTCCACGAACACTGCGATTCTTCCTCCACTTCTTTACCCAATACGATCGATTCCTTTGCGAATCTTCATCGACTACAACATAGCATGCAGCAGCTGTTGCCATCGCCGCAACACAAGCCATTTGAGATTCCTCCATTATTATTTTTAAATAAATTAACTATTTTAAAAAAATTTCACAACACAACGATTTCCACTGAACAAGAAAACCATAGTGAATCAGGTAATTTCCATTGAACTAAAATTTAAACATGGGATTTTTAGAAATCCTATTTTTCCTTTACGCATTAATCATAATATAATAATTATGGCAACTACGGACAACATTTTGATATTCAGTAAATTTCACACATACATTGACATAACATGTTTATGGATTTTGAAACTAAATTTGATACCACAATGTCTAGCCATCGCTGGTATCATCATACCAGTAGTGATACCGTATCAAATGATACTGCGTCTAGCCAAGCTGATAGAGATCATGCTGTTTCCACACCACCACTGAGATAAGACTCAAGGGGAGTTACCGATTTTTTAGGGTTTTCGGTTCCCCAGTACACCTATATCACCCGTGCACATTCAACTACAAGTACAAAACACACTAAATTTATTAATACTAATTACTAATATTAACTACTAGTTAATACTAAAATAAAAAATAAGTAAATAAGTTATATAATACATGCAAAGCTAACTTCATGCAGACCACCGAGTAATGATATTACAGAAATAGATTAAGGGGAAGAATGCAAGTAGCAAGTGGAAGCAAATGACAATATTTACAACAAACTCGTTTTATTTATTTATGTGTTATGCGCAAAATCTTATTTCTGAAATCAGGTTCGAAAATATTTTTATTAAAAAACCTTATAGTGAAGCAAATTTTACTATATGTATATGCAAAATCATAAAAATGTGCATTTGCTTTACATCCGCAGGTACAAGTTCTGTAATTCGACGTTTTAAAACAATATTAATAAATATCTGTAAAAATTTTGCGAGTACTTATCTTAAGCTTAAAAAGCGGGAAACAGAGATTATAGCCACTTTGATACGAGTTACGATATGGCACATTTTCACATTTTCGACATGCAACCGTTCAATTAAATTTGTTTTTGTAAAATTTGTATTGAAACTCACCGTTTTCAGTCGAGTCTTCGAAACTCACCCGCCAAAAGCATAAACAAAGGTTTGTTTGCATACAAAATTTATAGAAACAACACGCGGCTGTTTTTTTGAACAGCTGTTTTGTTCTAAGTTTCCAATCTCGTTATCTCTGCTCACACTGCACTTGACACAGTTATACTTTCTGGCACAATTTTTGGCCAAGTGACCGAAGCTTTGGCAGCGCTTGCACTGCATAGGGTTGTTATTCTTTTTGGGTTTTTCCCAAGTGATACGGGAGTAAAAAAGGTATCTGAGTTTAAGAATTTCATCAGGGATCTTACCAGGGAGAAGTTGAACCAGAAAGAGATCAGAACTCTCGTTGATTTTTTTTTGTCTTTCAGTTAGGAATGGAGAAACCTTGGAGACCAGATCTGGAATAATTACGTTGAGCTCCCGCTTGATCTCGTCCCCACTATAGTCTGATGTGAGACCTCGAAGAATTAACGAGTGTGATTTATCCTCACTAGCTGTGAAAGTATGAGCTTCAATGTCATCACTTGCTTTTAACATTTCGATAAGTTCGGAGTGAGACTTGTGATTATTAACAAAAAGTTTGCACTTATATTTATTAATATACTTAACTTTAAAAACTAATTCTGGAGCTTTTTCGTTTAAGCCTTCCGTGAGTAGTTTGATATTCGTCTTGTAGAGAATAATAGGCGGGCAGAATTTTATACCCGAGAAGTTATGCCTTGATTGCTGCTGATCCGTTTGGTTGATGCCTTTCTGGTGAGAGTCCGTGGTGGCAGAGACTGTAGCGCTGCTGGATATCAGGTTCTGTTTGCCGGTGGCCATGCCCTTATCTGTCAGGCTTGGTTTCAATCTGTAGCTCGGTTGAATAGAAAGGAGCTTAAATCTATTATCTCCTAGCGAGTCAGCGATGTCAGCTGAACTGTTACTGTTAGACCGTGTTCGTTTTATTCTAGGCTTTGAGCCATTTCCGGCTACTTGGACGTCAACCTCCATCGAATACGAGCGAGTTAGTTATCGAAAAAGTAGATTAAACTAACTGATGAACTTTTACGAAGAAATTGTGAACAAATGGCAGTAGTTTGATAGTGCTTGTAATTTTGATTTCGCAGAAATAATGCTCGTGTTCTGATCTGCTAAGTCCCGTCGAAGCACAGCAAATAAATTAAGATTTTCCAAAAAACCAAAAAAAGATGGCGGAAAACTCGAAATAGAAAAATTATAAATTAGCGAACACAGAAAAGACGTCCGTTCACAACGAAGCTATGATTCGAACCCCAAGCTGATTTCATAACTAAACGAATCGGTGGTGAAACATGAAACAGCTGATTTTTTCAACATAATGAAAGACAGAAAACAAGAACAACAATATGGTAGCTCTCACGCATAGTGTACATGAATTCAACAGCTCATAAAAAATAGACGTCAAACCGATTTTTGAAACGGCGAAATCGAAGTGTCCTATCTCATTATCTCTGGTTACCACAGTAGTACATCTGTGCTTGGAGTGATGGTAACCATGTTGGCCTTGAAGGTCGGGATTGGTAAGATGTTGAACACTAAGCGTTGCACTAAGGGCCAGTTTTTCAGTGCTCGGTTATCGTCGTTTCTCAGTTAACCTTCGTTTAAACGATACATTGTGTTTTTCAGTGCTCGTTTAAAAGTCGGTTAACCGGCCGATATTGGTGAGTTAAACTCCGGTAAATTTATCTTTTTAATAGATAAAGAAACAGCTGTTTCTTCGAGTACAGACATTTACCTTTGTTCAAAACTATGCTAATAATTTTGTTTATTTGCACCAGCACCAGCTGTTCTCTTTGTAAAAATGAAAATATTGTCAAGTGCTGCCAAAAAATGTTTAGGTATACGCTAAATATTCATTGAATTTAGATAAATTCTGTATGAAATATAGATAAGATACGTTTAACATAGATAAGTTAAACTCGCACTGTAAAACTCAAATCTCAGTTAACTTTTGTTTGGCGTTTAACTAATCGCCGTTTAAACGAACACTGAAAAACTGGGCCTAAGAAAGGATCGTGGCTAGTTAGTGGGAGGTGAACTTGAAATAGGATGTGAACTCTTGAGACTCCCGTCATAACCTTCATTACTTGGGAACTGCACAGACGGGTCGACGTAGGTTTTTATGTTCACCATCTCGTGTGCCCTGGTCGGGTGTCTGGTCTATGAGTACATCCTTGTATGAGGTCATACAAGGAGTAGGGCTTGAATTTGTTGTCCACCCTTATCATTGACAGTTGTACAGCCAGAAGAGTGAAAATTTCGAAAACTTTTGCCCCTAACGCTTCTTTTTGTTTGAGAGTACTATATTCCTTAATTTATCCAATTCGGTATCGATTTGTTTAAATTTTTTGTTGATGTTGACCTGATCGATCTTGATGATATTGAGCGTGTAAATTTATAATTGATGTTTGATTTTTGAATACTTTTATAGTAATATGGTCTTCGTTTTGACTGACATGCAGAATCTTTTTTGTCATTTGGTCTGCCTATTAATAAACCAAATAGAAAGTGCAACGTTACCGACTATGCCCATTGCAGCCCTCTTTGACCTTGTAACGAGTTTTATTCGTAGGCTGGGATCCAACTCAGCGGTTCCAGGGTTCACCAATGGGTCTCGTAACCCTCAGTCGGGAAAGCCGAAGCTGAGTGACCGTAGTCGGGAAAAGCCGAAGCTGGGGGACCGTAGTCGGGAAAGCCGAAGCTGGGTGACCGTAGTCGGGAAAGCCGAAGATGAGTGACCGTAGTCGGGAAAAGCCGAAGCTGGGGGACCGAGGTCGGGAAAGCCGAAGCTGGGTGACTGTAGGCCAGAGATAATGAGATAGGACACTTCGAATTCGCCGCTTCAAAAATCGGTTTGACGTCTATTTTTTATAATCTGTTGAATTCATATACACTATACGTGAGAGCTACCATATTGTTGTTATTGTTTTCTGTCTTTCAGTATGTTGAAAAAACAGCTGTTTCATGTTTCACCACGGATTCATTTAGTTTATACATTTATTTATTTAAACATTATTGTTTGCAAAAGTTTGGAGCTTATATTAAAGCAATATAAGCTGATAAAGCAATATAAGATATCTGGAATGGATATTATTTGAGGCCTGTAATGCACAAACCTAAGGTATGATAAGACTGAGTGTAATTTTAATAAAAACACAAATAAGTTAATTCATTTCATGCAGATTATGAAGATATACCAGGAGAAACAGAAATGGTAAAACTACTGCAGATGATTCATAATTATTGCTGCAGGATCAGCACAAAGTAATGCAAGACAATGTGGAACGTTTCCAATCACGTGTCGGCTTTTGGAATAATGTTTTTGGGTTAGATAGGTTGAAAAATGAGGTTGGTGTCTATAAATTACATACAGTGAAATAAGATGAGTTTTTATACTTTTTTAATCGCAGGTCCACCTTGCCACAGCTACTGATTATGTAGTTTTGTACTTGAATTAGGCACGCACAATGGAAAGTTGTTGCAACAAAATCAAAATACTTGCAAAGTGCAATTGTTGAATGTATCTCACATTAATGACTTAGAGAAGCAAGTCAATTAGTGGAACATAAGAAGCATCATAGTCAGAATGTACCGGCGACGCTGAAGTCGGAAATTTCTTCACTTCGCATGGCATTGCATATGGATGAACTGTAGGCACAATTAAAAGAGAAGGATTCGGAGATAGCTGCAATTGTTAATTCCTGCTGAGCTTGACTTTACCTACTTTCTTAACAGGCTCTTACAGCAGCAATCAGGGATTCATTCCAAGGATAAGATTATCAAAAGGAACGTGATGAACGGATCAGACAAATGGAGAAAAAGCAACAGGATGTTGCTAAAGTGCCATCCGTGTTGCTTGCTAGCGATTTAAGTAAATTTGAGAATATTCATGCAAATCTGTAATTTCAATTTTCTTGTAATGTATAAAAATGGTATTTTTTCTTATTCTTTTTGTAATGTCTATATATGTACATATGCAAATATATCGGTAATATGTTGTAACGAAGAGAAAATTAAAATAAATTATGTAAATGTACACAATGCAATTTCTATATACTTATTATGGAAAAATCAGGATGAGTGAAATAGAAAAACGCAGTGCTTTACGCATCTGCGCTTTCCACCCTTTAGAGAAGAACATGCTATAAGATGCTTATTTTCTTCTTGATTTTTATTAATCAAAAACAAAAATAAATCATTTATCTTAAAGAATAATATTATATAAAATAAAATAAAATTACATTTCACAACGATCAACTTCTGATTGGTTTTATTAAATTATTTTTCACCATATGTAAACAAAGGTGGTGAAGTTTCTCAAATATAAAAGCAGTAGGTGTCAAAAGGGAATTTAAGTCCCCCAGATGGTCAACAATAGATAATTTTCAAATATATTGGAAAATAGAAGAAAATATATAAATGCGACCATTCTGGAGTTACTAGTCTTAATTTTTTTTGTGAAAATTCGAACAACTTTGCACTGACAGCCAAATATTCGCAGCACGACAACTTTATGCCAATTAAATATAAACAAATAAATCAACAAATACTATGTAAAATCTGAAAGTATACATTTATTATAATTATAAGGAACTGGTAGCCAATGTAACCCAAATGTTTAAAATTTATATTTTCTTCGCTATAATTATCCCTGGTAATGAGATGGTTATAAATATGAATCGGCAGAGGTTAATGATAATAATAAGACTAATATATGAATCCTTAATATAAAGCACTATAACAAAATTTTGTGTTATAACCTTTTGAAAAAAGTAAATGGCTGTCAAATTGGACCGAAATACAGATCAGGTTTTTCCGGGAGCGCCGAAAGTATGACTGCCGCGGTGACTGCGAGGGGTAGTAGGAGAGCTAGAGCAAGTGTTACCAAGTTGATAGATGGGATTAGTCTTGATCGTATTCTGGGATTTCGTCTGCCTTATCCTTTTCTTGATTGTTGCCCGTTGAGCGTTTCCTTCAACGTCTACGGGCAACAACTCTAGTTTGTTTATGGGGGCGTTTCCTTATTCCGCTTGAAGTTTTTAACTCTGGCATCACCTTAGGGACTTTACCGATCGTGCCTAGAGTCATTCTGTTAGCGGTACTCCTATGAGAAAATGCCCTGGAGTTAACGCCGCCAAGTCTTGAGTTTAGAACGGCTTCAATTTCGATTATTGTGGCTTCTAGCTCTTCATACTTTAAATACGCCTTAGATACACCTTTAACAAGTACTCCCTTTGCAGATGGCCCATTATTTGGGTGAGCAAGTTTAGCTTAATTCTGCAGCATCGTATATATTTCTATACAACTGACCGTGCGATTATTTTGCCCTTCAGAGGCCAGAACCAGTGTTTTGTGTACCCCAGTAAAGCTTGAGGACCGCTGTGGATGTTGTTCTTGTGTTACATCTCCACAATTACACTTCTTATTGTGTTATTGTATGGGAGCAATATTGGGTATTTGGCATTACACTGCAGCGAAGAGAAGCTGAGCCGGCAGCCCAATCTAAGGTATAAAAAGTGTATATATTCATTATTATATTACATGAGAACGATATATAGATATAGATATATTTTCATCAAATTTGGCACGAATGTTCTCTATCATCATAAACTCATTGGTATTGAAAATGGGCAAATCGGACCAATGGCACGCCTGCTTTTTATAGTGAATATAAATTCATTCATGCTTATAGCTCAATTTCTCAACTTGTAGAGCGAATTTCAGGTTGAAATTTTATTCACGAGTCCACTGTCTTGGAACAAAACATACTACAAAAAAGGTGGTCCGCCCTCTAATTAAATAAAACTCGATTATAGAATTAAACTAATGCCACGCCTAATATTTAAGTAAAGGTGTTTACGGTATACGAACTTCGGCCAGGTGGAGTTAGCACTCGCTCTGGTTTTTGTTGACTTGGTTAATATTTGCTTGAAAATCTGCATTTTTGCATGGCTTTGATGATGACAGTCATGGACTCATCTAATTCTTGAATTGTGAGCTGTATTTTGCCTCCATTCTTGATGCGAGATCTTTCACATGACGAATGAAGCGAAGTACATATGCGACGTTTTAAGTATAGCAAAGGAGTTTCAGTTCTTGATTTTGAAGATCAGATCTTCCATGTCGGAGTACGTTACTGTCCTTTCCCGGAGTGTTCCGTGGTTGTGTTCCGTGTGATAGTGCTTTCCAGGTTGATTCCCTTCCATGTAAAAACAGTGGTCCGTAAAACCACACGCTGAAGAATGAGAGTTGGTTAGGTGAGCTCAAGATGTAACGGTAATATGCCACACAACACGATTGTGTGTGGATAATTCGAGACGAGTTATTGTTTATTTCTTCAGTGGTGTTCTTCTTGATTTTGCGCACAATAGCCTTTTGGCTGTGATTGTGACGGGTGCCAGGATTGCAATTGTATCAAATATTTTTGCCAATTCCTAACATACAATCCTCTTCGTGATTTTTATTCCTTGATTTACAGTAGCCTTGATACAAAAACCCGTGTGATTTTGGAATCCAAGTCAAGCGCAATGTTTTCAGTGGTGTGGTCAAAGTTCAGGTTAACATCCTGGTCCTTTGGGGTTATGCCTTTTGACTGATTACCGTACCACTTACGTAGTCTGAAATCACCTGATATTACTACCTTGTTGAGCTGCTCTTGCATAGCAATGGCCTAGCTTAGGCTATCAGATCTGGCCAGTCCATCATCGACGTAGAAGTTCTCTGCTAGTAGTTTGCGCGTGTGCTATAGGTTACAGTGTTGAGTATGTAGTATCTCACCGCCTTTCGATAGTTGTTCCTCCAAATTATGATTTGATAACGCCTGTCTTCAAGATGAACCAGGATGTGTCGAAACATTTTTTCAACATCGGTGGTGAAGACAAATTTTGGTAATCTGAACCTTATAAAGAAGGCAAATGTTTCATCTTGGATTCTGAGTCCGTTATGCATGATGTCATGTAGTTATGCATCGAACACGACAGGCAGTTTTGTTGTGTTACTATCTGGCTTGAGCACGCAAAGATGAGGGACCACATAGTTTGGCGATAATATTTATTCCGGATTGATTTCAGTCATATGTCGGAGGGTTTCATATTCATACATGAAATCGCCATATTGCCTTAAAAGGGTGTCATTTTGATGATTATTGGTAGAACAAATGCTTCAAGCGACGATGAAAACACATTAGTTGCAAGTTTTGCCAAGAGTCGTTTGTGTGGTCTCATGTTGCCAGATTCAATTCTCTTAATCAATGAGGAAGTGAAACTGGAGGACATCTTTAATTTCTTTACGAACCGCTCATACAATATGTTGATCTGAGATCCAGAATACAATACGGCTCGGCACTCAACCTTTCACTCTGGCGACTATACCTTAATTCGTGCAGTGGCAAGGATTTATTGCTTTGTTATCTGCTTTTTGTTTACATTTCTTGAAGAAATGTCTTAGTCTTCAAAGAAGAGCACACAGGACGGCTGATGACGGCTGCTGTGGATGACACCTCCTTTGAAACTTTGAAGTCTAATAGGTATGTCCGAGAAATCCACCGGACAGCAATCCGGAACTACCGACGCGGAGGCAGTTGCTTGTATCTTGGTACCGAGCTAAACAGACTCAGAGCGCTAACAGAATATAAGAAGAGCTAAGAGAGAAAGCTTTAAGAAGTTCTGTGAGGAGATCAAATCCGCTCCGGCCGCGGCTAGAATTTACAATGTGATGGCCAAAGGACGGACAGATACGCTGATGGCATTGAAGTTGCCCGACGTATCCTACACTATTAGTGAAGAACAAAAGGCGTCCGCTCTACTTGAAGCTCACTTCCCGTGTGCACTTGCAACCGCAGGGAGAATCGAAGTAGAATCAGAAAGAAGAATAAAAAAGAAAATTGGAGAATAGCCTCTGGTATCTGCTCAAGGGAGAAGGTTAAATGGGCCCTGGAAACTTTTGCTCCCTTCAATTCAGGGGTAGACGGCATTGTTCCAGTCCTTTTACAAAAAGGAATGAAGGAACCTCATCTGGTCAGAGTATTTAGAAGCAGCCTTGTATTGGGGTATATCCCACTTCCGTGGAGGAGAGCAATAATCTCAATCATACCCAAAGCAGGGAAGAAGAGCTACACTTCTCCCAAATCGTTTAGACCGATCAGCCTAACCTCCTTCATGCTTAAAACGATGGAGAAGGCTATTGATAACCATATTAGGAAATGCACTCTAAAGGACACACAGCTTCAGCACGCCTACAGGAAGGAAAGGTCCACCGACTCTGAGCTGTATCAGCTGACAAATAACATCCAGGAAGCCCTGGAGAATAAAGAGCCTGTAGTGTGTGCATTCCTTGATGAAAAGATAAGAAGTGTAGACATGGTGATCTGCAGGTGGATCAGAGCTCCGTACCAGGTCTGTAGAAACCCACCTAGGAGAGGAACATACGAGCATACTCACTACCAAGGAATACCCACTGGGAGGTTCTTTCCCCACTCCTTTCGAGTCTGGTGGTTGATGAACTCTTCACCCCTCTTACAAGTCATGGCATCGAATGTGTCGGGTATGCAGACGATATTGTAATTGTGGTTAGAGGGAAGTTTGAGGAAACACTGTGCGAAATAGTGCAGAGTGGTCTTTTAATCACGAAGGAATGGTGCCGTAAGGTGGGGCTAAACAACAACCCCTCGAAAACCACCATAGTAACGTTCACCAGGAAACGAAAGCTGCAGCATGTGCAATGGCTCAGTAATTGAGGTCAAACCAGGTATAACTTCTAGGCCTAATCCTAGATTCGAAATTCCTTTGGAAAGCGCATGCTGAAGCTATTGTAAATAAAACTACAAAGTCATTAATAGTATGTAGAACCTGGGACCTGAACCCACGTTTATGCGGTTGATGTACACAACCATTGTGAGATCCATCATTACATATGGAAGTATAGTGTTTGGCGGGCGATCGCAGCTGACAACAGTAAGGAATTCCGTCACTAAAGTGCAGAGACTGACCTGTCTATGCATCACAGGCGCGATGAGAACCTGCCCTACCGCAGCAATGGAGGCTCTGTTAGACTTAACTCCCTTACATCTCCTGATAAGACTGACAGCAACAAATACACTTGTTTGCTTTTCTAGAGAAGGTGTCAGACTTTGTTGGGCCAGAACCGTTTTGTGGAAGTAACCCTCACCTACACATATAGGAGAGAAGAAGAGAGGAACTAGCCAGTATAAGTACATACTGGAATAGCACTCTTGGACTAAAGCAGGCGAAGCTTTTAACTGGAGGATTGAATCCAAGAAGGGCCAAGGTCTGTCTCGACTTATCCAAAAACAACCTATGGGTGATTACCGGGTTCCTCATTGCATATTATAGATTGTGGGGTCATCTCAAAATTCTAGGCATTGGGCAACGCACGCATGTCGCTTCTAGATGTGGGCGCATTGGGCAGCCAAAGCTATGGAGGAATTTTCGTCCGGAGTAACTTTGGGAGGAAAATTTTAAATAGAACTTTGGAAGTTCCGCTTGATAGTTCCCTGCCAAATGGTACAATTTTACCACACTACTTCGTTGCCGATAATGCCTTCCCTTTGAAAACTAATTTGATGAGACCGTATCCAGGACGAAATTTATCGCAAGATAAACTAACTTTCAATAGAAAGTTATCAAAAGCTCGTGTGTATATCGAAAATGCTTTTGGTATTTTGGCAAGCCGATGGAGAGTTCTCCACACAACTATACACGCCGAGCCCGAAAACACCGATAAAATTGTTTTAGCAACTATTCTTCTACACAATTTTTTAATGTTGAAGAGGGACAGTCATTACTTTCGTCCGGAGCTGGTTGACAGAACCGAAGGTGATGCAGACATAGAAGGAGATTGGATAAGAGATGCGCCTACGTTGAGTTCCGTTCGTCAGCCAACGGCAAATCGCTCAATAGGTGCTGCTTTTCGGTCAAGAGATATACTGAAAGACTTCCTAAGTTCATTTTAATATTTCTTGACAGTGTTTATTCAAGTATTTTTATTACAAATTTATTATTTAAATTTGAACTATTAATTATTGAATTAAATTATTAATTATTTAAAATTAAGTTATTAATTATAAAAGAATGGAAAAATAAAGCTAAAATATTAAATTCATTAATCAAAATTTATCACTATTATATTATAAAAAAAGATTAGAATAAAAACAAAGGCACTGCTGTGTGCGGTGAATGTAGTTTAATAAAATGTAGTAGTGGAATGTAATGGTAACGAATTACTGGTTACCACGGCTTAACTCATTATAAACGAAGTCGCTCACTCTGCGATCAAAATTATGAAGGGAAACGGCGTCCCAATTAACGTCTTCAACAACACTAGCCAGACTCGCGAAAACTTTTCCGATCGTTGTTTGACATGACCGACTTAAAAACGAATCGTACACGCCTCGTATTGAGTCAGTGGCATTTTGTAGGAACCTTTCCAAGTGCGTATCGACTTTGTTCTGAAATTAATAATCTATAGTAATTAGTAATGTAATTAAAACTGCAACTTACTTTCTTTCCACCAATTGCACTTGAATCGCTTGGAGACGGAGTTGACACTTGAGGTGTCTCGCACTCAACTTTCACAGGCGAGTTAACTGGCTCTTACACTTCTCCAACATGTCCAATTGTTCTAAAAGAAAATGTATGTTAAGATTAGATTTTAGATTTTCTAAAACAAATTGTTTATCACAACCTACCTTCTGCAGCACTGAACTTCGTCGAGGAAGCTAATTGCTTCATAGTACCTCCACTTCTTTTTTAGTGTAGCACCACTAAATCAAGACGCAACTTGCTCCGTCCACTTGGCTCTACGATAACACGACCGCAACCCCATCCACCGTTTTTGACACGCTTCTCCTATGGTATTATTTTGTTAAGATTTGAAATTTATTAATATCATATACTAACCGTCTAAACCAACTTTCGATCCTATTTCCGCCCACAATCTTGATTAGAGAGCTATATTTTTGTATAGCTCCGATTTCAAATCATATAGAGCGGGATGCGATCGGACCATTTCAATAATTTTCTCCTCAAGATCCATCCTAAAAGAGTCACCTTAATTATTGCGAAATAATATAATTATTTTTTTATACTTACTTTTTATAATTACTTTTACTTTTTCCTTTTCTATACAACACAAATTTAACAAACAATTTGAATTTTATGAAATGAATTTGATATGAATGTATGAAATTGAATTTTATATGAATTTATGAAATTGAATTTGATATTTGATATATGTATGTATATATAATAATATTTGAAATTTGATTTATTAATTTGAAAGAAGATTTGAATTTTGAAAGAAGCAGAAGAAGAGCTTGTGAACAAAAGCTGTCAAAATAGAAATAGAGCTATCTCACGGACATGCGTTTCTTTATCTAAAAACAAATGTTCGTAGATAACTCATTCTTTTCTTGAATCCCATAAGAGCCTGTGTAAATTTGACAGTTGATTTTGTTTTTAGTGTTTTGTTTGTTCAATTGTGTTCAAGGCATTAGTATTAATTAATTTCGATATAATTTCCCGGCTTAGCTTTGGTAATTTTTACACATTTTGCGCATTCACATGGGATTTACTCAATTTAAAAATAGCAGATTAACTGAAACTGAAAATGGCAGAATAATTGGTAGAAAAGAGGAAGCAATGAAAAAATGAAAATGAGGAAGCAAAATGTCAAATTACTGGCATTATAACTAGCACGGAAAACAAGCCGTACCAATTGGTTGCTAGTTGGCTCTCTTGTGCGCAGATACACTAACACATGCATACGCTATTAGATCTACTCGCTCGTTTAAACCTTGGGTAAATGTCCAATAAATGCAATACTGGATTTTTGTACAATTCATTCTGTAAACACCTAGTATGTCGTTCAACGACTTTTGCGGGTGCGATTTGTCACAAATCTGCTGCTGCTGAAACGCGACAGAGAACATATCATTTGTTTACAAAATAATTCTTCCGATCTGCTATACCTTTTTTGTCCAAAAGATGAAATAATGGATAAATTAGCATTAATTTTAGTTTAATTAATGTACTTACACAATAAAAATTTGTTTTTCCCATTTAATTTTGATGATTTTCTCAGTTTAATTGTCAAATAGAATGTAAATAAACAAAAAAAATAACAAGAGCGACGACAACGACAAAATTAGAACATTTCTCAGTTTTGTCGTTGTATTACGCGTCGGAAGCGACGACATTCTATTTTTGTCTCGTTTCCCATAAGAGCCTGTGTTATTTTGACAAATCGCGGCCACAAAAATCGTTGAAAGACTTCTATGTGTTTACAGCGAACGAAGTCTGTCAATGGTAAATCTAATATTCGGTCGCTCCCGTGACCTTTAACTACGGTACCTAAATCAGTGCGTCTTGTGTTGCGTTGTTTCAAAACGATGCTGCGCTAAACTGCGAAATTGCTGCGTCGCGTCAACTTATGTTTCTTACAAAAAGTCTTATGTTTCTTACAAACATTCACACGCACATGAACATTTTTTTAACATTTGCCGCCAACTTCACTACGTAGCACATACCAAAATTGGAAATTCGAATGCTCTCCGTCAGTGCGTTGCTTATTTCAGTCACTTCCATAAAGGGGCTTTCACACAGTACGATTTGTTGTACAACTTGCTGCTCTCAGAAATCGTATGATAAATAACTGAATTGCATTGTCGAGCGTTCACATGTTCAAGTTTTACGATTTCATTTTTTCGTTGCTGTCGACTGATAAACATCAACAAAATGGACAACGCAATTCTAGCAGTCATAATAATTGATGTGGTTATTGAGGTTAATGAAAGAGAAGAGGAAAGAAAATGAAGAGAAGAGAAAGATTATGGATCAAAGAATGGAAAAAAGAAAGAAACATGTTTACACACACTCGCTTGGCAAAAAAATTGCACTTAACTTGCCCAGATGATTTCAAAAATTTTTTTATTTATTATTATTTTTTTATTTTTTTTAGTTCTCTCCTATAGCATGTTCTAAAATTCTTAATTTTTTTTACAACGTCGAAAGTGGCATTTTTATCGATTTCTCTATATTTCATAAGACATTCATAAGCTTTGTCTTTCAAGTGTTTCTTTTTATATTCATTACTCTTTACTTTCCATAGTTCTGGGAGATCTTTGTAGAGGTTAAAAAACTCCTTCCAAAAATCCGTATTCATGTCGTCCGAACTCTTCGAGCACATTTTTCAAATTACGTTTGCACCGAGTCGTTTTGCCTGCGTTTACACGATCAAGCAAGTCGTCAAGCAGAGCAAGTTAGATGTCAAAAGTCAAAATAGTTTTGATTTTCATATGACTTGACCTTCAACTTGTAGTATGTAGCGTTCACACATACATAGTAAAAGTCGGCAAACATCACCAAGTTGTACAACAAATCGTACTGTGTGAAAGCCGCTTAAGATTGCGTGTTCCAGTTTCATTTTGATAGCAACGCAACGCACGACGGACTGATTCAGGTACAACAGTAAATTACGTTGACAGTCACCGGTACTGAAATATCGCTCATCTATAGTTGTAGCTATCATTGCTTCTACTCTAAAATAAGATAGTTTTTCTATTTTTAATTCCACTATAAGTCTAGAGATGAGCGTTCCAGTGATTTTTTGAGAACGGTGACAGCAGTGACTGATACATTTCTGTCAACGTGACTTTTACAAGTGACTTTAAGTTGATATAAGTAACCGATATCAGAAATTTTAATACGTTTAAATATCGGCAATTTTAAAACAAATAATGGCTATGAAATAAATTTTTCTTTATAATAATATATATAATAATAATAAGAGCGTTTGGACAATACAAAATAATAATTTTGTTACTGAGTATTTTTTTTTTGTATCATTATTTTCATATTTTATTTTTCCAATAATGTTCGAACAATTATAATAATTAATATGTAAGGGGAATTAAAAATAAGTCTCAAGCAAATGTTTAATAGCAATTTTTTAGAATAGAATGTTAAATGTACATACAGGCAAACCTAGGTTGTTATAAAATACGTAGAAAGGTCATATAGCGAATTCACGGCGACGGGAACCAGCCACTGACAGAAACGAATCGTTTCACTGTCGCTGTAAAATTATTCTGTCGCTCAAAAGTTCTGTAACTATCAAAAGTAACAGTTACAAAATCACGGCTACCGAAATATCGCTCATCTCTGCCCATAATGTTAAATGTCAAATAAAGGCAACCGTGGGTTTTTTACAATTTATGAAAAAATATGGTATTCCAAATTAACGCACGGGAACAAACCAGTCCCAGGAACGAATATATGAATAAATATCGTGGAACGAAGGCGGTCACTGTCACTGGTAAAAATAATATTCGGTTGTTTCAGTGACTTAAATCACCGGTACGGAAATATCGCTCATCTCTAATACGTACGTATTTTTCGGCTTCCACATCCATATTTGTATTCCGGTCCTTTTATATTTTAGGTGTATGAAAATGGCATGTAAATTAGACCAACAGAAAATTAAACACCAATTATTTCATTTGTCAATAAGTTTAGCAACAGTACTTGGTTGCATGACATACCTGAAATACACGAATAACTGGGTCAATGTAGGCAAACTTTGGGAGTCGCTAATTGTGCCCGCTGTCTTCACAGCAGAAGTACTTAAGGTCTTTCTATCTCGTTACTACGGCCAGCAAGAGCTAAATTCACAGAAGCTTAGACAAAGAAGTTCCACTTCCTTTATGCCGAAAGATATCTTGGATAGTCTATTGGTGCAGATTTTATCAGTTGCCTTATATGCTTTTATTTGCGTTGTTCTTGGCGCGCCGATACAAGAACTCGAACAAACATTCGTGTTGGCATTATTGCTGACACTTACAACGGTCTCTCCAGCTGTATTTTTGTTGGGTGGTAGCGGCTCCCTACAAATCTGTTTTTGCGAAAAACCAGAGTACATTACAAAAAGTGACGAAACTGCCTTGGATTTGCTTAAATACAACGCTGCTGGCGCTATATTCGGTGCATGGGCTGCATCTGTAGTTGCTCCGCTCGATTGGGACCGTGATTGGCAAGTATATCCGATACCAAACGTTATAGGCGCCTTGTTGGGAACTGCTTTGGGAAATATATATGCCTGCTGGCGTGTACTTCACGCAACAGCAACGATTTATTTAACAATGAGACGTATTTAAAGGCTCTCCTGTTTGAAAATGTTCTAAAAAATGGTTTACAACGACTAGTAGTCGTGGAATCAAGCATTTATTTCACAGACGAAATTTTCAAATATTTATTTACAAATAGCTGGAATATATATTTTGCATAAAAAATCGATAAGAACATCGACTCATTTTTGAATGGATTTAAAATTTAATAGCAACGCTAAACTGTTCATCTTCAAACATGCAACGTGTGCCAACAAATTCATTATTAAGTTCCCAGTTGCAATCATCATCGTTATTAAAAATATCATCGCGTCTACTAAAGTATTGGCCGCATTCCTCCTTTCTATGCCTAAACTCGCAAATTCTTATAGGATGTATTAGAGGGTTTTTAATATTCAAGCTCGACTTAGGACAACTAACACTTTCATAAAGGTTTCTTAGCTTAACAAAATGAAGTCCATGTGCTATACGTTGCTCAGAGTTTACAAAAATTACTGCCACCCATTTAATGGAAATCGTTATATGTTGATCGTCAGTTCCTACAAGAGTGTTAAATTCTTCGGTAGTTGCATTTTCGTTGATAAATGTTGTTTCGTTTTTCACCAGAAAACTATAGATTTCATTCAGTTTAGGAAGCGGACTCTCAGAATATTTTGCTGGATATAGGTCTATAAATGATAATCGATATTGTATATATTCTTCCAAAGATAAAGATTCTTCAGGTTCAAAGTGCAGTAAACTGAACTGAAAAGCTGCAGATTTGCCTGAATGAAGACAATGTTCTAAAAAGAGATACATCAATTTTAGTGAATATACTATGAATATATGTATTATATTATATGCGTGATGTATATACACCACCCATATTTTTTCGGCTCAGAGTTTTATGTGCAACAAAATTTGTTTCAACTTTACTGACAGATCGTATAGCTACTTCGGAACATGCCAACGTTCGTCATTAGCGATCTCTGTCGGTGTCTTTTAATGTTTTTAAATAATTGATTTGCAATAAATATAATATTGTATAATAAGAATATATATATATAGGCCACACGTAAAGGGTTCCATCCCTCTAGCGTCTGTTCTGTTTATTCAATTTCAATGGAACATATACGGATTTGTATGTATCTTTTCTTCTCTACTGCACAAAAAAAAGGGTGGAGACGAAATTTTATTTGCATTATAAGATATGAGCAAAGAATATACAATATCACAGAATAAACAGTATACAGAATGCGCATCTCATACAAAAAAAGTTTTGTTCCGTGGTCGCAATATTACGACCACTGTTAACTTAACATTACGTCCGCTGTTAATAATATTACGACCAGCATTTAACAGCCTTTGTTTCTGTAAAGTTAAACTCGTTTGGTGTTTCTAACAGAACCGAGTGAGCTGATCAACATTTCCCGACGGCAACTTCGTCATCATTAGGCATTCGTCATCATCGTTGCTCAGTCGACTTTTTCCTACAGCATTTCTATTGTACTATAAATCTGTACACACATACCCGTACAATACATCTGTTTGTACAAATATATGTATATGTTTACACAAGGAAGATGTAGGAATGTTTTCGCAGGCATATCAAACTCCTAAAAAATTGTCGACTAGCACTTTTTTCGTTTTCTAAAACAAAACTACTGTGTAAAAAAAGAAGAAATCATGAGAAAAATGCATAGAATATTGATAATCTATGAATTGTTAAAAAAATGTTTATAAACAGAGTTATATTTTCTTTCTATCTCGTGTTATTTCAAATTCTTAAAAAACATTCGTTTAACCCTATAACAGGGTTTCCATTAACTTTTTAATGTTACTCGTAAAACGTATTCAATGTGCTGATATGCCGACTAAAGTAGATCATCTGTTTATTCAAATTCTTCAACAGCACACTATGCTCGCAACGTAGATCGTGCCAGCGCTTTACAAAGCTTGGGCATCGTACAAGAAGCAGAACAAAGTTACAAAAAGCAAAATTTCTTCCAAAAACCATAAAATGCAAAATTGAAAACAAACGCAGACGGACGGACGGCACATGGTTTGTTGTTGTAAGAGAAACAAAAGAAGACGAATCGCACCGTTCTTCTCATCGCCCGCTGTACACAATAAATTGATCGATTCTTTCTTTCACACTTTACTTAACATACGAGTGCTCGATTATCTCTTCTTACGCATATTCGCTAGCATTGTTAGTGCAAATAAAAGAAACAAAGTCGATCTTCCGATCCCTTCGTACTCATTCGAAAAGATCTTCGAACGAACGTGAACAAGAGAAACAGCACTCTCATATCATGTGTGTTTGTTGGTAGAGTGTGCACTGAACTCGCTCTTTTGATGAAACTTGCCTAACTAATAACAGCAGAGAACTTCGTCACCCGACAAATTAACAGCGACAAAGCTCTGTTAACCAAATTTTGTTATCCCCCTATTGCTTTCGGCCCGCACCCATAATTCAGATTGCTTCGTTGGGCGACATGCGCATTCTGTATACTGTTTATTCTGTGACAATATATAGAAGGCGCATCTCATACGAATTTTTGAACGGCAAAATTTAATCCGTGGACGTAGCAGTACGTCCATGTTGCGCAACATTGAGTAATGTTTTGTGTTGCTACACATTCTCTCTACTCTCTTCTCATTTGATTGATGTAATTACTTCTCATTGCCATTGCTTTGTTTTTGTATAAATACAAATCGGGTTTGCTTGTTTCTTCCATTATGCCTAAGAAGAGTTGATCGATGAAGAAGGAGGTATGAAGGTATGTCAAAGGAGGTGTGAATGAATCGATTTGTAGATAACAACAGGGGTTGAGGGACAAGACTAATGCCCTAAAATAGATTTATTTCAAATAATAATTTGTATTTCGACAGACATAATATAAATATTTTCTATGAAATATTTCCATTCTTTCATTTTTTATTTTTGCTTTTTAGTGTTACTCGTATAACGTATTCAATGTGTTGATATGCCGACTGAAGTAGATCTTCTGTCTATACAAATTCTTCAACAGCACGCTACGCTCGCAACGTAGATCGTGCCAGCGCTTTACATAGCTTGGACATCGAACAAGAAGCAGAACAAAGTTAAGAAAAGCAAAAAAGTTAAAACAAATCCAAACGGACGGACGACTACACATAGTTTTTTATTGTAAGAGAAGCAAAAGAAGACGAATTGCACCATTCTTCTCATTGCCCGCTGTACTCCACAAAATTATCGATTCTTTCTTTCGCACTTTACTTGGCGTACGAGTGGTTGAATTTATCTCTTCTTACGCATATTCTCTTGCATTGTTAGTGCAAAATAACAGAAGCAAAGTCGATCTTCCGATCCCTTCATACTCATTAAAAAAAGATCTTCCGAGCCCCTCACTCATTAGAAGATCATTCAATTTTGCTTTGTTACGAGCGCTCAGAAAACCAAAGCAAGGCAAAGGGAGATGATACACGAATCATCAGTATGAGCGCATCACTCACGTTGATTGCTTGATTTCAAAAAGTGGAACTGAAAATTTTTCTTATCTCTTGTGCTTTCATTTCTGTTTTACTATGCACAGCAGCCGCAGCAAGGGTTTCGCGGAAGCGAACATACATGAAGGTAGCAAGAAAAAATGTATTAAAAAGCCGTCGGCTTTTTTACTGTTTGTCAAAGCAATTATAATAAATAAATTAATTCGGTTTTTTATTTTATGGGTTTTCTTAGAAATTTACTGTTATTGCAATTGTTATTGTTATTGCAGTAGGTTCATTTTATTTTATTATCCAATTTAGCAATTTATTTCTGAAATAAGTTTCCGCGGTTTGTCAAAAGATGCCCCACCAGAAGGTTATGGAGAAATTGTCAGATGTAAAACGTAATATCCCAAGTTTCGTCATCCGGCAACACCATAACCTTAAAGTACTAGTGATTCCGTATTAGCATCACGTAATTTTTTTCCTGCAAAAATGTCAAGTTTTGTGCCGAATAAGCATCATTTGCGGGAACTTTTGATTTGATTGATTTACTTGGCTGAGGCGCATCGATTGCTTCTAGAAGCATATGGTGAAGCTGCTTTAAGTGAGAGAAGTTGTCAGGAATGGTTTCAAAAGTTTAAGAACGGTGAGTTTGACGTGAAGGACAAAGAACGCAGTGGAAGGCCGAAAGTGTATGATGAATTGCTCAAACCAAGCGAAACCATTACTGGAGCTCTCTACCGAACACAATTGATGAGATTGAGTCGGGCACTTAAGGAAAAACGCGCCCATTACTACTCCAGACACGACAAAATTATTCTTTTACACGATAATGCTCGTCCACATGTTGCGGCGCCGCTAAAAACATACTTGGAAACACTCAACTGGGAAGTTTTACCCCACCCGCCGTATTCACCAGACTTAGCCCCTTCTGATTATCACCTGTTCCGGTCGATGGCACATGGTCTGTCTGAGCAGCGCTTCACATCATATGAAGACACCAAAAATTGGGTAGATTTGTGGATAGCGTCAAAAGATGAACAGTTTTTTCGACGGGGTATCCGAATGTTGCCAGAAAGATGGGGAAAAGTAGTGGCAAATGATGGAAAATACTTTGAATAAAACGTAATGTACTGTTCCTTCACAATAAATTCCTTACTTTTTATAAAAAACCGCGGAAACTTATTTGTACCCCTAATAGCTTAGTAATTTTATTATTGTGTTCAAATTTAAACTTTATTACCGTGCTAATAAATTTGTTTTCATGAGCTTTACTGTATAAGTAGTGTAAAAGTGGGCGGACCGCGCCCAGTTTTGCTGTAATATAATATAATATAACCATTTAAGACTTTCTTTAGCCTGTATAACCTAAAAGTGGGCGGATCACGCCCATATTAGGCATGTCAACGGATGAAGTTGCTCTATACCCAGAAATGAAATTTTGTTGTCATAACTAAAAAACAACGACTGATATCACATTTTTACTAAAAAATAGGCGTGGTAGTGGACCGATATTACCCATTTCCAATACCAACCTGCACACCACAAGAAACAATATTTATGCAAAATTTCATCACGATATCTTCACCGGTTCTCCTGTGATCGTGATTTCAACAGACAGGCAGACAGACGGACGGACATGGCTAAATCGTCTCAGGAGGTCACGCTGATCAAGAATATATATCCTTTTATATACCTATCGTCTCTATTTCTATGCGTTACACATTTCGTAACAAAGTGAATATACCCTTAACCTTAAGGTGTAGGGTATAAAAAGGTCGCGATGCCTCTTGCTCTCTTTATATTTTTTAAATCCTAAACCTTTCGTTGAGCAGGAAGAACATTTTGCGGGTGATAGGAGTCATAACAGGCCACTGCTTTTTTGGGGCTCACGTAAAGCGCATGTGGCTTTTCGCAAATGACTTCTGCAGGAGCTGCAGGGATGAGGAGGAGGAAGAGACGGTAACATATCTCTTGTGTAGCTGTCAAGCTCTGGCCCAAAGAAGAGAAAACCACATGGGAGCCTTTTCTACAACAACCTTTGTGAAATGATCCCCCTCAAGACAGGGGGTCTGAGTCATATAAATAGCTCGGTATAGCTGAAGTTTTGGGGGTGAGATCCACATGGCATAGCAATGGACCATTGCGGTCTAAGTGTGTCGGTAGGACAGCCAAACCAACCTAACCTAGCCCTTTCGCCCGTTGTTCATTTTTACAACTTGGAAATTCCTGTAAAAAAGGAGGCTGGCGAAAATGTAAGAAACAGTTAAAGGTCATTACAGTAAATAATGAAAAACACAATTAAAAAATTTCGAATAATGCGAACTCATAAATGCTGGAAGACTCCAATATACGGTAGGCCAGACGGTACGTGAACGACAACATTGCTGCTGCTACTGACACGTCAAATCAATCACTCCGTACAGTGCTTTCGTTGAAATGAAAGCGCTTACAAACACACTCTCAACCGCTTGCACGTACACGAATTTGAGTCATGCATAATATTTTGTCGTGTAGCAGTGAGCAACTTTAAAGCTTTATTTGAGGCATGCACAATGATGCTTCGTGTATCACCCCCCCCAAAGAGAATAACTTCGCGAGTAATGAAGCTGTTTTCACTCATTTTGCTTACACCCGCTGCTTGCGACCGACCGCATCGGCGAGTATTTCGAAAAATTTGAAATTTTGAGTCATGTGTCTTCTACAGGGTGTTTCGCATAAGAGGGGGCAAAAGACTAGAACGTGTAGGTTGGGTCCAGACAAGAAAAAAATCGTATGGGAGGGAGGGGGGCAATTTCCCTCGTCGTGAAGCCAGGACGATCTGACATCTTAATATTCATACCAGGATTATATGGCGAGCATATACTAGATGCTCGACTATGAAAATGTGGTAATACTTATACTATACTGTGGTCAGAAAGGCTGCCTAGTATTTATCTGACACGTTAGCGTCGACGTTAACCAGACAGTGCGATATTACTATAAATATTTCTGCCAAATATTTTCTTTGATCATGACTTCCACAAATAAACATACGTTTGGGACTTACTTAGGATAAACTTTCGAGTCGAGGATGACCAATAATATTTATACTTATAACTAACCCCTTCTTGTTTGCTTAAATAAGAAGGACAACAATACAATACAATACAATATTAACTCTGTGTATATAATAAGAAATTACACTGAACTTGTATTGCCCATAAAAACATACGCGGATGTGGTGTACAGTAGACTCTTCTTCCCAATTAAAAGTAAGTAGCTTATAACTATGTTACTCGATATGTATATGGCTTGAATAAATTTTACCATATATCTAGTTTTAGGAGGTCCCTGTTAGGTTGTGATCTTATTAATTATCTAAATGCTCGGAACTGCATTTTTCTTCATAAGTTAATCCTGACTAAAACACTTCGATATTTATTCACGAAATTACAATTCGCACAACGTAGTCGAATGTTAATTGTACCTCGATTTGGCTCCTTACATACATACATCAAATCTGTTTTTTGTCAATGCTGTTACATTATGGAATTCGCTGCCACGATGTATTAAAGATGTGACTTGCCGGGAGATCTTCAGAAGAACTATTATTTCTCATTTCTCTACTTTCTAACTTCTAAAACTTTTTCTATCTATAATTTTTGCTTTTTAACTTTTCTATTCTCCTCTTCTGATACTTTTTCTCCTTACTCTTCTAGTTATAAGCTCGATTTATAATATATAATTAATAATACTTTGTTCTTAATGGTCAATATTTTATACTTAGTGCTATAAAAGAAGTAAATTTTTATTGTACTGTAAAAACTCTCTCAATAAACTATACGCGAATATATCCACGGATATCATTTAAAAATTTTTAAATTGGAAATTAAATAGTTTACGTATGTAAATACAAGCAATGTGAGCAATAAATTGTGGTGGATATTACCTCCTAAGTTTCCAGCGGTGATTTCCGTCGTATTCATAACTGCAATAAATATTCATGTTACTGGTGTTTGATGGTGTCTAACATAAACTGTAACTCACGAAACGTTTTTTTATTATCCACTTTATACTGTGAAGAAAATGTTCCCAACGAATTAACATAGACCTCCACCATAAGAGGATGATGCATTTCATTTTGGTTCTTAAACTGTACGTTTAGCCCTAAATCATGGTTTTTTACATTGCTGATAGCAGAAGTGGCATCAACACGAAGACATTCGTGTATTTTAAATTTCCAACTATGACGAACTAACCGAAATTTCAGATTCGGCTCCGTATCGTTTTTAAAACCGTAATAGAAAAGCAGTCGCATTATGATTTCTCCTTTTTTATACGGTGCTTGAATCCACATTGGAATAATAGTGGATTCCTGTGGCTTTAAAGCAACATCGTCCTTATTCTTTAGTAAGTGAAAAACACGTTGACGGCGAATTTCTTTATCTTTAAGCAGCTTTTCATTTGTGAGATCTTTGATATCTGCAATTCAACATTGGTTAAAGATTTTTTTAAAATATGGCTATGTTTAAATATTCTATAAATCAATACAATATGGATTTGTTGAGTATTTCTACTGCTGTTTAAAATACTTTACACTTACATTTTAATATTTCAAGTGGAGGCTCAGCTTCTTTATCTAAAAAAGTAATCCACCGCGGACAATCACACCCAACATAAACATCATCAATCACTGAGGTTCCAGTGTTTCGCAAGAGTACCTTAACTGGAACTACTTCGCCAACAACGAGATCAGTGGGAATAATAGAAAAACTTACAGTTAAGAACGGTACCGGTGCCACAATTTTAATGGAAACTTCGCTATCGCAAAGAGATAATTTCGACTTAATTTCGTTTGGACTCTTCTTGTTTTCCTTAAAACTTAAGCAACCTAATAAGGAAGCATTAGAATCGAAGTTGGCAGCAATTTTCCCCACGATTCCCACAATGTTCAATTCACCAGTCATTTTGGGCGTTAACTGAAAAAATAATTGTTTCTTTTCATGTTCTTCCAACACAACACTCCTGGTACTAGTTGCTTCTACAACAGCACTAATAGAAGTCTTATCTAAATCAAAGAGGGAGTTTTTACTAATCTAATATTAAAACTAGGAAAAACACAAT
This sequence comes from Myopa testacea, assembly GCA_949629155.1. Lineage (NCBI taxonomy): Eukaryota > Metazoa > Arthropoda > Insecta > Diptera > Conopidae > Myopa > Myopa testacea. Next base: position 6,579,703 of record OX451348.1, on the reverse strand, counting down.
TACCACTTTCGGCTTCTTTTCCACCTTCGTATGTACTTATATTGGACACTACTTCATTGCTTTCTAATTTAAGCTTCCATAACAGCTCAATTTCCGATAAGTTAATGCTACACTTTATGGTATTTAGTATTCGTACGCTAATTTCTATTGATTCTGTAGATAAAAATAGATGGATGGGGAGAAAATTGATTATTATATAACTCTCAAACACACTCAATCCTTACCTCCTAGAACAGCAAGTGGCAGATTAAATCTGAAATAATCGTAAGTATAGAGATTGCAGGAAGGTTTGAAAATAATTGATCTCTTTGCAGCTGTCGTTAAAATCATTTCTTCAATTTTGTGCCATATGTTTTCATCGGTTAAATCGGACTTTTTGAAAATATATATTTTTAAAACAGAAGAAACATATGAAAAATTGAAGCCAACCGTACATTAATATTAATATTTGAGGCTGGCTCATATACTGGAACGGTGAGTGATGGATTTACGGTAAACATAACACGCAGAGAAGATAGCATAACTTGTGGTAACGCAAGAGGGAACAATCCCAGTACATCACGAGATTGGAAAAGCTCCTTTTAAAGATGAAGAAATTAATGAACAATTGAAAGCAATTCTTAATTTAAAATAAATGAAAATGTGTTCTTGCAACTTTCCAAATGTAATTCTAGTAACACTAATTATAATAATGGTATATATACTCTGAAAATGAAAGCCCTATTCTTTCTCAACTACTATGAAGGTCAAGATTCACTTGACGAGAAAGCGGTGGTCGTTTTTCTGTCCGTGCGTAAGCGGTGTTCGATATATACGGAGGCTGTGATAATTTTGGTATCTGAGTAATCAATGAGATTTCAGAAGAGGCATTTGTTATAAGCTGCGTTTTTTTAATGAACTGAAGATCCAGTTCATTAAAAGAACGACGAGGGAAATTTCGCTAAAATCGAAATCGCGCCCAACTTCATTGTATAATCTTTCATACGTAGAGTAATCTGAATCGCGTTTTTTTTATGAACTATACAGGTCTTCAAACAAAATTATTTTTCAATTTTATTTTTTGACGTTTTTCAAAATTTGTGAAGTTGGCTATATTCAAAATAGAGGGAAATCTTAATATTTCCCTATAACCCAGATAGAGACCTGGGTAAAACCTGAGTAAGTGTCAGTTGTATGGCGAAGATCTATACAGTTCATTAAAAAAACGCAGCTATAATCAGCCAGTGAGCTACAGTTCACTACAAGCCTTGTTCACAATAAGAACAAATATACCCAATTTCCTTCTATCCTGCTTAAAATAGTCGACTTTCTTATTCTCCTTGATTTGGACATCTGGATGAACTTAAGTAGAATTATAGCAAAGTTGTCTCATCTAGAAAGGCTCAGGAAAGAGGAAAGAGGAAAGAAAACACCAAGATTAATCGCGTCGTCGCGATTTCATATCGAAATTCATATATCCATGTGAGCAGAATAGCTAAACTCTGTATTTGCTTTTTGAAGCTGGTTATATTTTTGGCTAGTTAAACCCTCAGGTGAGATCAAAATAGTTGTTGGATTATCAAAGAGGGATTCGGCTGCCACACCCCTTTCGTTCGTTATGAAGGGTGGTATACTCTTTGTATAAATATCATTTACATACCTCTCGTCACTGCTTTAAAGTTACCTTTTGTGTTTGAATATATTCCTTAAGAAAATTACTGTGTTGAGCGGCACTTTGCATGCTGCTTGTACGCAACAAGTGTGCAAACGATTCGCTTGCTTCTTCCAATTTCTTTAAGGTATATGCCTGTTTTGCCATACTATACTGAATTTGATCTTCAGCATGACTCCAACCACAACTTTTAAATACTTCATAGGCTTGGGTATAGCAACGGAGGGAATGCTTACGTTGTCCTGCCCGTGAGTAACGATTTCCAGCTAAGACTGCATGAAATGCATACTTGCGGTGCATGGACGGTTGCGTTGCCAAGAAACAGTATGCAGCTTGTTCCAGTAAGAGAGCCGATCGCAGATCAGATTCCTCGCTAGTCATACGAATTAATTGTTTTGCGGCTTCACCATAAAGTCGAGAGGTTTTAAGGCACTCAATGCTGAGTAAGGTTGCACGAGTCGCAAATTGTTGCAATCTTAAAATAGAAAGTATTTGTAATAAAAAGTATGAATACAAAAAAAAATTAAAATTAAATGAAAACGAAAAACATTGCCATAATAAAGAGTTCGTATCGGCTTGTTTCTTTTTGAGTTATTCATTTCAATTTGAATTAATTATTTAATTAATTTACCTATTTTAAAATGAATTATTTAATCCTAGAGAAAGCAGGAGATGAGCCTATATGTGAATTTTTGGCAATGCTATATCCAATGTTTACATTTTTCGATTCAAGGTACAACATTTTATGTTTCTAACTTACTTGCAAACTGTCAAATAGCAAACAATGGCATCTTCCATGTAATCATAGGTTTTTCGATTTGCTGTCCCAAGCATAAAAGCAGAAATCGCTGCCATTTCTAATGCACCTGCGTAATACTGCCAAGCTGCATCCGCGTTAAAGTCTCGTTTTGCTTGATGGTATGCCTTTTAATGAGTTCATTTTGTATTTAAATTTAAAAAATCCGACCAAAAAAATTACCTGAAATGCCAAGTTATAATGACCGAACATAAAGTATAGATCACCCAATTTCCTTGTTTGCAATTCAACAGAGTCATTTGTGTAACTATTGTAAGTACAGATAATAAAAACCAAAATAGTTGGTAGTTGTACAAATTTTTCTTACATGATAGCGTTTTGACTTGCTCCAACTCCAGGTTTGTTAGTTACAAACCAACGCTTAGTAGCACTTAACAAAGATTTACTTACTCCCTTCTTGTTCGTTATCTTTAAAACTTAAAATGTAGTTAACTAAATTGAAAAAATTAAAGGCCATCCAAAAGCGCATTAATTCGTATGTTGTTATACCCTATTAAAGGAGTAACTTTGGAAGTGATCGTTGCTTCTAGCGCAAATTTATTTGGTGTACTTGATATGGGTGCCTGAACATGGTAATATTCAGGGAAACGAATCGGCAGATGAACTGGTGCGAACGGGTACCATGTCAGACGAGGTGACCGTAATGACCTTTTGAATCCCTAAAATCATATCGTATGGTAAAAATACATACATACATACGTCGGACGCTACCAGGGGAACTAAGAAACTGTGGAAAACTTGTAATACGCCGAAAGTAAAAAGCTTTTATCAAGAACTACGAGAGAATTAGATAAGATTTGAGGCATTCTGACGAGCATAGTGAGCTCAGAGACCATTTAAGAAACATCCGTAATTTGGTATCTGGCATCTTTAGATCCTGTGAGGAGAGGTGATATCGGCGATTTAATAGACTGGATAAGATTTTCGTATAATAGGTTAGAGAAAGCTTCAAAGACAAAAATTAACATTTGGACATTTAGAATTAATGTTATACGCCGTTATACAGAATGATGATGACATGGAAGTATTGTATTGCAGTATGTATTGTAGATCTAGCATTTGAATGACCCTATATGTTTATAAATATCATTCTCACCGATTCATTAAGAACAAAGACCAAATGCTCAACATATGGAGTTAATGCCCTCACTGCATAGTCCTGGACGAAGTGTCGTAAGTTTTCTACATCTGCAGCATTTAAATAACTTCCATGTGGACTATCAATATCAATGTCTGCAGACCAGATGTTTGTGTTTATTATCTGGGAGGCAATGCTTTCAGTGCTTACAGAAAATCTTGAGTTCTGGAAATATATTTAATGTTATTTTAAAAGAATAAGTTTTATGTACTTACAGAAACTGCGGAAAAAGGTTTGTATCCCCTGAGTGACGCACGGACGAAAGTATACAACATTTTAACATTTATTTTCAAATATCGGATGTGGCTCAGTGGTAGACTGTTGGCCTCAGACACGAAGGGTACTAGTTTCGAACCTGGGCCAAGACCAGACAAGTTTTCTTCTTTTTTTTAAATATGACAGACGGACGGATTAACAGATGAATGGACGTACTTACGGGAAGACTTGCGGATGGACGAAAAATATTTTAATCTTGGAGATTGACGATCGGACGAAAGTATACAATATTTAAACATATATTTATATATAGATTATGTAGCTCAGTAAAGGAGCGTTAACTTTGCATGTACGCCCAAGGACCCAGGTTCGATCCGCAGCAGATTGATTTTTTTTATTTAATATTAATGCTGTAAACACATAGAATGTAGCTCAGCTACATCAGTCTCAGCAAATTGTCAAAAATCTGCGCTGCAGAGACGCCGCAGAGAACAGCTGGTTTCATTTTTACAAAATCAAATCTGCAAAATCCATTCTAAAATAAAAACTAATAGATAAATAAAGCTTAATTTAATATAAATATCATATAAAAACTCACACCGTACGATTTTGCCTCAAAATATTAACTCAAATGTTAAATACCATGTAAACAATCATAAAGGAGAAGGAGAACAAGAGCAGCGACAGCGACAAAATTGGAAAACTTTCCAAAATTGTCGCCGTCATCGGCAGAGGCAGCGGCTACCTTTTATTTTTTTCTCGTTTTCCATAAGCCTGTGTAATTGTGACAAAATGCAGCTACATTGTCGCTGAGCTACATTCTATGTGTTTACAGCATAATTTATAAAAAAATTTTATTGAAAGAGCTAAGTGAAACATATTTTTACAAGGAATATTCACATTTCAATGACTAAAAAGTAGAAAATAAAATATATTAAATAAAGTTAAGAATAAAAATAAAGTTAAAGAATAAAGTTAAAGTTTAAAAATAATAAAGAAACAACTTTTATAAGTAAAATGCACTAAAAAGCATAAAATAGTTTTTTCTCTGTGGTGTTATATTTATAGCGATAAAATTATATATTTTCAGGTGTATTAAGAAAAGTTTTGACATGAGTTAGAGTTAGACAATTCTGAGATGGTCTTGGTTTTTGAAAAGGAGTACCTTGTAATCGACAAATTATAAGAATTTTGAGAACAAATATGGAACTTCGGATTGGAACTTCGATTCCATTTTAGTTACAAATATAATAATTAAATTTGACATTAAAGGGTGTGTACCAATTGTTTACTTTTTTCTCAATATAGAAAATTTTCACATAAGAAACTGCAATTTTGACGTGAGTGAGGTGAATTCAAACGTCAAAATTTTATGTAGCCCCTCAAGGCTAGGTCAATTTTTGACAACCGTCGAGTATTTCAAAATTATTTAAAAATGGAATAGAAAATTAGGAAAACTTATATTATTATTATTACAAGGTGTTGTGCTTTTAATATAATAGCTAGTAAGAAAGGAAAATACTTTTTTGACATTCTATGCATAATTCTTTGTTTAATTTTGCAAAAATCTTGAAACTAAAAATTTTTTTCTGTCAAAATTTCATCCATGAATTGGCACAGCAAATAGAACAAAATTTTACTCACCAGGGTAAATTTATTTCAACATTATTTACCACTAGTAAAAAGTAACCAATTGACACACACCCAAATTCAAATTTCATAATAATAAAAATAATTTTATATAATTTCATAAGTTCATTTTAATTTTGTTAATATTAAATAAATTTAAATATTTGTTGTTTTAGCACAATACAATTCAGTATCTGGCCAAGTCTGTCTGTGGACTTGTCTGCAGGAATAAAAATCTATACAATATTTGTTACAAATTGATTTGGTTGTGCGACTTAATATAATAGTGATGTTGTTTAATAAGTTGTTACATTAATACATCTTTATCAGCAAATTTGTACTACTATTCGGTCATGAAATACTATTCGGATTTCGTTGTATAAAAAATGTAATGGCTTAATGTACATAAGTTTTGCTGACGCGTTTGATATCAATCCATTGTCATTAGACCATCTCGGAATTGCGTTAAAATCCGCTTGCACTCGTTCAATTGTAACGTTTAGATCTCGGTTCGGAGCCACCAATGCAGTGTCATAAGCATAAGCAAATGAATCAATATTTTTTATTGCTTTCAAATATGTCATTCGCATAAATTATGTACCGAGTTTTGCATATTGTTTTGGAAAGTTTCTGCAAACGAATTTGATAGGCTGTTTATATTTTGAGTTTCAAAAATTTTAAGTATAAGACAATTCAAATTTTATGTTCTTTTTCCTAGGCTTTCATTAATAATTTGCCATGTTCTTTTACTGTCGTATCTGTACTCGAGAAATTTTTCTCTATAATATTTACTTTTAGCACCTACTAACTTATTATTAACAACATTTCTATATGATTTATATTGTCTCTCTATTTATACCCTACACCTTAAAGTTAAGGGTATATTCACTTTGTAACGAAATGTGTAACGCATAGAAATAGACGATAGGTATAGAAAAGTATATATATTCTTGATCAGCATGACCTCCTGAGTCGATTTATCCATGTCCGTCCGTCTGTCTGTCTGTCTGTTGAAATCACGATCACAGGAGAACCGGTAAAGATATCATGATGAAATTTTCCATAAATATTGTTTCTTGTGGTATGCAGGTTGGTATTTGGTAGGTTGGAAAATGGGCAAAATCGGTCCACGACCACGCCTATTTTTAGTAAAAATGTGATATCAGCGTTCGTTTTTGAGTTATGACAACAAAATTTCATTCCTGAGTATAGAGTGGCATTACCCGTTAATAACCCAAATATGGGCGTGATACGCCCACTTTGAGGTTACACAGGCAAAAGACGGTTATATTGCAAAATATATAAACTTCCGGAATAAAACTTTAGATAACAACTTGTTTACCAAAAAAACATTATTACATCAAAACTGGGTGCGGTCCGCCCACTTTTACACTACTTATGTATACAGAATAGCTCATGAAAACAAGTTTATTACCACGGATATAAAGCAGACCTTGAAACTTTTATGACTTTTATCAAAAAAGTCATACCCATAACTCTTATCCATGACTTTTAAATATAAAAGTCATACCCATAACTCTTATCCATGACTTTTAAATATAAAAGTCATACCCATAACTCTTATTGACGACTTTTATTTTTAAGTCATTGAAAAAACTTTTTCGATGACTTTTATTTTTAAAAGTCTTCAATATGAGTTATGGGTATGACTTTTATTTTAAAAGTCATCGATAAAAGTTTTTCTGATGACTTTTTCTGCTGACTTTTTTGAAATAAGAGTTATTTTGAATAAGTTTCGAGCAAAATGGTGAAAACAGCATCAAAATCGGTGCAGCCGTCTAAGAGTTAACTAACTTTCAATTCACACGCGACTAACTCGATTTTGATACAAATAATAGATCTTCTATCTAAATAATTGCGTCTGCATTTCTGCTTTAATTCTTTATAACCGTTTAACGAAAGCAAAGAACAACAACAACACAGTCATTCACACACAAGCGGAACGATGAGTTGTTGTTGTAGTTTCAAAGCATTGTCGCCGCTGTACTGTACCTGCTGCCGATAAGTACTACGGTCGACGTAATGCTAGATACACATACACTGCGATCAATGAGTAAACAACAAATCTCAGCGGCACACAGTTTCTAAAACTAACTATTTTCACTCTCAAGCAGCTTATTCCAAACCTAACCATATATTCATGCTTCTCCGCACTTATGCAAAATAACTCTTATTTCAAAAAAGTCAGCAGAAAAAGTCATCAGAAAAACTTTTATCGATGACTTTTAAAATAAAAGTTAAACTTTTAACTTTTATTTTCAAAATAAAAGTTAAGAGTTAAACTTTTAACTTTTATTTTCAAAATAAAAGTTATGAGAAAAACTTTTAACATTTATTTTCAAAATAAAAGTTAAAAGTCTAACTTTTATGAGGAAGATAATTGGAATAAGAGTTATTTTCAGGGTCTGATATAAAGTTTAAATTTGAACACAATAATAAAATAACTAAACTAGTTATTTTGTTTTATAAAAGGTAATGATCACGCCTACTATTTATACAGAGGCGTAGCTAGGTCTCATGGAGCCCGGGACGGTAAATCAACTTACAGCCCCAAAAATTCCAAGAATTCACTACTTGAGTACTAGTCACCACTTAAATTCCACAACTGCCACCCCCGACATCGTGCCGCCCAGAGTGGACCGCCACCCCCGCCCCCTTACTACGCCACTGTATGTGATTAAATGTGATTATAAGGTAGCTTTCCTTATAGCCACATATTTCCTCTAGTTTTAGTTTGTTTTAAATTTTTCCAAACTTTTAGGTGTAGGGTATCTAAGAATATAGGCCGAATATAGCTTTCTTACTGGTTTTATCTTTCGGCTCTTGGCGCCATTTCTTATACAATTTAAAACGTTGCTCGCAGCACGCTAGTATTGTTTCATCATGGATGTGGCTTTCGCTGCTTATATGCTTTAGATTTTTTACGTGAGCTGTTGTATATGTATATCATTAAAAGGCGTTTGTATTTTACTACTGAACATGTCAACTTCTAAGCATTCATTCCAGTTTGTGGAAATAATTTTCGCATTTACTTTTTTAACATCTATTACGCTCCGCGGATTTCAGAAAATTTTATTGCAAACCATAGAGAAGTGCTCCAATATATTCGATGTGACTACGCCTGCTTCAACTTCTCACCTGCAACATTTCATGAAAAAATTATCAATACAAGTTTCAGTTCTCCTTTTTAAATCCACCTATGTGCTTCCAGTAAAAGCCATTGGAGAAAAGTATCTCCAGATATTCAACAGTACTGCTATGATCATTAAGATGTAATTTTCATGCATTTCACCTATAATTGCAATGTTTTGGTTTTTATTTATGTGATTAATTTTCTGCTCCAATTCACCTATGAACACATTAATACATTGAACTGATTGTCAGTAGATAGCAATTAACGAAAAACTGTTCATCATCATAGGATAGGATATAGGAATAGGATATTGTTCTTTCATGTATGTTACTGTTTTTTTTTTTAAATACATTGCGATGCCACCTCCTCTACTATCTCGCCTGTTCATGTACTCTACATTAAATCCTGGAATTGGGTACGATGAGGATGGAGGAGGAGGAGTTTCATTTCCTTATCTGTAACATTTGTCCCAACCAGCACAATAACATCAAGGGTATCTATCCATCGCTACAACAAAGGATAAAAAATTTTGTCGAAGAGACCTTATATTTAAGTAAATGCATGAGTTGCTATACTTAGTTTTATCTATAGATTGATAAGTAGAAAAGGTTGTAGTTGTTAAATTCACAAATCTTTAAAATTCTATTTGCGCATGTATAATTACTTAGTTAATTAAATGTATGTCTTGTTCTGTGAACATTTTAATTGCATTAGCGGTTTAGTTTTTTTTACTTAACCCTTTGAAGACAATTGTTGCTTATAAGCAACTTTTAAATCTACGGCTCTAAAACTTTAGATTGGAGTCTCTGATTTATAACGGTAAACTGAATACAAAGATCGATATTTTTTTAGTAAAATGACACAAGAGAAAATGTTCACAATGTAAATGTTAAGTTATTCAATGCAACTTAAGTAAAGAAAAACACGTACGAAAAAGGTACCCCGGAAAATAATTTTTTTAAAATATATAGATAATAGTTACAAAACTAAAATTGACACTATGCCTCAATATAAACGTAAGTTAATTTATTTATGAATTTATTTCGAGCCAAGGTGTTGACACCTTGAAATGAGAAATTTTATAAATAGCTTGCTTAGGGGTAAAACATTATGGCCGGCAACACTGCGAATTTTTGACACCACAGGTTTAAAAGCTGTCACCAAAGGGTTAAATTTTTCCCTGTCGTACCCAAACCAGTATCCAATTTTTTTGTTTTGGCTGTATTTTTTGTGATCCATAGCAAATGACGATTGGTTTAACTCCGCTGATCACCAAGCTTTTCGTAGCATTTCTGAGTGTTATAGCTATTTATGCCAATACTCTCACCAGTCACACCTAAAGTTGTTGTTGTTCATACTAATGCTTACTTATCTTTCCACGCGTTTTTTTGTACCATCTTCTCTTTTTGTTACCATCAGAAAAGTTTATTACCACAATTTAACTTTTTTGTTTTAACCTATAAGCATCATTAATATCGCTCTCCAAGCAAGCCTTTCCAACATTTAAGACAAATGTTTTGACATCGTCATTCTCCATGATCGGCGCATTTCTTATTTCAATGCTGTTCTCCATAGATTGCAATGCTGCTCAATGCCATTTATTTTCTGTTCTAACGATACAATTCTTTTGTATTTTTCTTTATTCTTTATGAACCTGTCCCGTTAATGGAGTCAGCGTTTCGAATATTTTAGTCAGTGGACTTGACAGCTGAGTTTTAATATCATCATATGAGATCGATATTTGCTTACTCATATTCAAACTTTTATTAATGCACTTGAAAAGACGTAAATTTATCGCTGCAAAAATAAAATCGCTGAGAAAGGAGAAATTATTTTATGCTTTGTAGTTCATTTTACTTATAGGTTATTCCTTTAAGTCTTTTTTTATATATTTTATTTAACCCTTTCGCGTCGAAGACCGTATATTCCCGTAATAAAAAAATGTGACAAATAGTCGAAGACCGTATTTATCCGATTTTATTATATTTACTCGACGAATGTCGAACGCTTTCGTTTTAGACATCTTTATTTGTCTAACACATAGGCTTATAAGTTTAAGTTTGTTTGCCTCATCTGAAGTATATTACATTTAGAATTATAGATCAATATTTTTTATATTTAGGCAATTCACAGTTAGCCTCATAAGTTATGAGATACTAAGTTATGACTCCGAACTGTGAACAGTCGAACAAAACCTCTGGATTTTCGAAACTTGAATTTCTGTTAAAATGCCTAAAATTCTTTTCTTTTTTTCATCCATCGAAATTCTGAAATAAATTTGTTCTGTATTCAAACAAAACGAATAAATACAGCAATCGCATGAACAGTTGATTTGAATACAACTTTCCTAATACATACCTGCGAGTGTTGTAATCGTGCTAACATAGATTTTCATACAAAACAACAAAAAATTTTCTTACGACAGTCATAAATTGTTTTAAGTTATGACAACTTATGACTTATGACGACTTATGAGGGCAACTGTGAATTGCCTAATAAAAAATAATTTTCAAAAAATATGTTATCCCCACACTTATTTTCATTATATCGCATACTATATTTTGGTCATTTCTTTATTTCCCCCCAACATTTAGCTAGCAGAATTGACAGAGATTGTAATACCCAACATATAATAACACGAAACATATGATGTTGGTAAGATGAGATATTGAAAAATTAATCATGGTATTTTTTAAAAAAAGATAAAATACTTACAATTGCTTCAATTGCAGTTTCCTGCATTGGACTCAAGGGATGTAACATAGTTAGATCATTTTCTGTAGTATTATGAGATTCTTCTGGAGAATATTGCTGCGTAGGCATCGATATAACAGAAATAGAGTCTTGCGGAGTTCTTGGAACACTATTCGGGTCTTGCAGTTCCTACAAAAGCGATATTAATATAATAATTATGTATGTTCATTATTTCACCACTTTGGATTGCCGCTTAATATATGGTGCCCAATAATCATGCAAATTGTTTGGGACGGAGCGATTCAAAGAGTTTAACTGAATAAGAAAGCATTTATTTTCCCCAAAGGTTGATTTCAACATCTCGTAACTTTGTTGTGCTCTATATATTATTTTGATTGTAATATAAATAATGATTTGTTTATATCCTACCACGTATAGAAACGTTCATCTTACTTTAATAAGTCGCCTTGAAACACTTCGTGAAGTACCACGTAACTATTGAGTACATCATTTGGATAAAACCATTTTGGTAACTTTTGTGGTGTGACACTTTGTAGTATATGAACAGAATGTGTAAGTTTATTTGCAGTTTCCATTATATTTGGATCGCTACTGGACAAAATGATTAAACAAGAAAGAAAATGTCGCGTGAATTCATGATCCGAGGGGAACTGAACTGTCAGGAATGTTTCGCGCCATTTTTCGAACCATGGTTCAGCTGTTGGGACCTCCATATTGATAGAACCTGTTTTTATAAATATGAAACCACTAAAGTTAAACAATGTGTTTTTTCCTTTAATGCATACCAACAGAGAACACTTTCGTTGTATCATTATTAGCCACAAAAACAGCTTCGTTTAGCATTTTCCTAGCCAGTACCGTTTGTGGAGGCCTCCAATCAATCTCACAGATATTTAGACGCAGTCCTTTGATAGAAACACTTGTGCCAGATGCATCACGGAAGTGGGCTACCACAAAAGGTGTAAATATGGAAATTGTTCAAGTCGACAGTTGGCTTACCATCGCAGGGTAATTTGCAAAAGGGTTGCAACATTTCTGGAAATGAGAGATTGTTTTTATGGCAGATATCATCTGCCAAAGGACTTGCTATGACTCCTATTAATGGAGAGAATATATTTTGTATAATTTCTCGCGAATTATAATTTTGACCGGTTAAGTGAATCATTTTAAAAATTTATGAAACGCAGTCTACAGACATCCAATGTAAATGAACTAACTAGGAAAGAAAATGATGATTTTGATTCCAACCGTTTCGGGAACGTCGAGATTTTGAACACATAGAGCTTGGCTAGACGCGTATATTTTTAAAACCGTTTCTGCTCTGGTTCTTGAAACCATACTGGCTACACATATTTTTGCGTAGTAAAATATCCGCATATCAGAAATCGTAAGCATGTGATGCCATGTCAACATGTGTGTCTGTGAAATTAATGCGGGTATTACACTACGAACATTGTTTGCCCTCGATAAAACATTTCTGCTCTCTCTCTCAAAATTTTGTTTGGTATTGCGATTACACATAGCACAAACAAATAGCATTCTTTACAAATACAACAAGTTGACGTTTCATACTGTTCAGAGTAGTTTGTCCACAATCATTTTGTTCTCCCTTGTTTTTGTTTCTGTTAAGTCTGAAAGGTGAGAGCGTAAGGTTGACAACTTTGTACAGAAAGCAATAACAATTTTACAGTTTTGCCGAACAATGTTCGTAGTGTGATACGGGGGACAGATTGGATTGTGGATGGTAGCGTAGGGTTGCCATAAATATTCAAATACCAACCCGGACACAGATAAGCCGAATGGAAAAACATATGAGAAATACGCTATATGAATTTTTATCCATGTATATAAAGCCGAAACCACAATGGCGCGTTAGGTCGGTCGCGCTTTGATCGGCGTTTGATAGACTTTACAAAAACTTTACGATAAAATCTTCCACGACGCTCGAATTTCATTTTCTAAAACACAATGGCGCGTTAGATAGGTCGTGCTCAAATTTTACTAAGCACTGTTGAACTCTTCAAAATACCTTGGTTATGGCTCCAATTAGTGTAGAGCGCGTTGTAAAAGTTGCAGTTATATTGCACAACTTTATAAAGCTAAATGACAATGCGTACTGCACTAAAAAAACGTGGATATTCATGACGAAAATGACGAAATTAACACTTGAGCAAATAAAACTATCTATCTTAATTAGCATTTCTATATTTTATTATTTCTTCATTACATTTTTTTAAAATTGAAATGTCAAACGCCAGACCTAGTTGAAGTAGAACCAACTAGTGCGTTTGAACGATATTTACATGATACGGAAAAATTTACGATATAACGCCTGAGGTCTTGTTGTGAATTGCCTCGTAAGATTCCGTGTATTCAACAACAGCTGTCAAAGCGCGACCGACCTAACGCGCCATTGTGGTTTCGGCTTAATTCCTACATTTTCTCAATGTGTAAAGGAAAAGGCAATTCACAGCTTCCTTATTGAATATACTTTTAATACGTAAAAGTAAATAATAAATATTTCCGAAAGACACACGTATTGTTAATACATATGTACTGCGAAGTTCGCTTACCATTTTTGTTTATTATTTTGGTTAAATAATTCTTTATTAACATAAATTATTATACATAATTCATTATATTGAACATACATTTTTTTAATGAATGACTATTTTAAATAAAAAGCATTGCCTAGACAGTTAATAAGGCTTAAAAACACACACAGAACAAAAAGCTTCGTGCTCATTTGTGCTTTTTTTCATGAAACTCAACTCTTTGGTGAAGCTGTCCAAAAATTTACACCTTCTTTTCGGCATTTTTTTAAAAATCTAGCAATAAGATCGTACATAATTACTTAAAGTTAACGATTGATGCGATTTTAAAATTACTTATCAAATAGAAATATTATCTCTTTCTTTATTTATTTTATATTTCCTATCAGAGACAGCTGAATTTGGTGGAACGATATTAGAGATGATACATTATGCAGTGTTTTAATCTTGGTATTGCAATGAATTAGAGATGGTACAAAACGCAGTGTTCATTTTTCTGAGTAATTAACGATATGAACTAAAAAAGTGTTAAATGTGGGAAAAGCTTTTCTTTGTATAGACTTTATAGCATATAGTTTTTTTGTAACATGTCCATAGTTATAACAATAAGCAATAACCGGTACAATTTAAGTGCCAGCCGGGACACAGGCGCTCAAACATGGTCATGTCCCGGAACGTATGGCAGCCCTATCGTAGCGGCATGGATGATTTTACAACATTATATTTTAATACTTTTTGTTGCCATTTGCATACTTTCAGATACTATTTAAGAATTTATAATACTTTTTGACTATCAACTTTTGCAAATTATTTTATTACACTTAGCTTCGTGATACCGCCGAGGAAATACAAATAATAAACTCTCTCTTAACTATATATATAAGGCCTCAAGCACAATGCAGCTTAAGCTTCAGCTTTTTGGAAAGCTTTTTTAAAGTCGGAACAAAATGCAAAGCTTTAGCTTCAGGCATCGAAAACTGTTATGTTTGTTTACGTTTACAAAAAAGGAGAAGTTTTATGCATAGAAAGAATCTTTTACAAACACATTTTTATAATCTTTGTTGCACAGATGGAACATACATTCATGTCCACGAATTTCTCTTATTAATTTTTCTTTAAAGCTCATTATTTTCCCTGTGCTAGAAGTCGCTGAAATATAATCAAAATGTTTGAAGAAAAAAAATATTTGTGATCAAAATCGTGTTAAAACGTATCCCACCTTTGGTTGGAGAATGCATCAATAAAATTTCTCAGGAAGGAGCTATGCCTTAAACACAATAAGGGACGCAAAACGCAGATTCATTTTTTAACTGTTAAAATTACACGAGCTCTTATGGAGATCGAGAAAAAAGTTTGCTTTCCCTTTTGCTTCTCTAATTTGCTGCCGCAATTTGCATCCCGCATGCGAGGTAATTCTAATTTTGACGGACGCAAAAGCGTTCTTGTTCTTCTTATTTGTTTATGTTTGTTTACATTTCATTCTTTATTCTACTTCAGCTGCTGTAAAATAATCTCAGTGTTTTTCTGTTGCTTTTTTTATTATTATTCTGTATAATATATTATTTAAATGTATTTTAAATATATTTAATAATAGATAAAAATAAATAAACTTCGAGAATTTTGGTTAGAATGAATCTATTGTTCTCTACTGTCAAATTTTTGACATTTCATACTTCTGCTTCCCGAAAATGCTTCTCTGCTATTTGGTTTAAATCCGAGCCATTTCTTGCGTCCCTAACTTGAATCTGCATCTTGCGTCCTTGATTGTGTTTAAGGCAGTATTGTATTAAAATAAAATATATAATTGTGTTTTTGACAATTTTCAGTTGGAAATAAACGGAAGTACCGCAGTGGATTGGGCGTCGTTCCACCAGGAAGAGCCGTTTGGTGGGCCCGGAAAATTCGTGGAGATTGACGAATCGAGATTTGGTAGGCGGAAGTATAGAGGCCATATGGTGGAGGGCCAATGGGTCTTTGGCGGTGTGGAGCGGGGAACGAACCGCTGCTTCCTGGTTCCAGTGGAGGCGCGATCTTCCTCGGGACTCATACCAATTATAAAGAAATTGATAAAGCAGGGAACAACAATTATATCGGAGTGAAATATAATTTAATAATAAAATAATAATTTTTATAAATCTTTATAATTTTCCCTTTTCAGGTATATAAATGTCTGACTGCTGAAGGGCACATTCACCTTACGGTTAACCACTCGGTGAATTTTAAGGACCCGGAGAGTGGTGTCCACACCAACACCATCGAAGGACTTGGCGCCATGTGAAACAATTTTTTATATTGTTTATATTTTATATATTTTATTTTTTATATATTACCAAAATGCTTTTGGTTTTTAGCCCCAGTTTTTATTTTACAAATCTGTTTCGAAGTTCGGAATTGCAGACACACTATTTTTCTCTTTGTCTAGTGCAAATTAGGTAGAAAGAGATAATTTATGTCAACAAACTATTCTGGCAAATGTCAAAAAAAACTCGACATACTAAGAGGAATTTGCTATTTACGATGTACGACTTTTCGCTTTCCAAATTCTGTAAACTTGCTAATTTGGTCACCATACCAAAATACATTTCAACAATTTTGAATATTATTGTTATTTTATTCATTGTATTATAAATTAAAGCAATGCACAATTTTAAGGAACATATTTACGACAGGCATATGTTGTTGATGTAATTTTTCGCGCTGACCCCAACAACAACAAAAGCTGAGCCCGTATTTAATTGGGGTCAAAGTTATAACCTCTGGAACTTGGAAATTTAACCGCCAATATCTATTAAACTATAACAGATTTGTGTATGATATTATTACCGTTATGAAGGCATTAACAATCTCTTTCATTTATGTTAAATATCATTTTGTCGAGAATTTACTTTCGAAGATAAATACAATTTTTAGGACTATTTTTTTCTATTCATTAATTTTTTTAAGTAAAATGCATAGTTATGCTACATAATTTTTCCAATATAAAGATAGCAGAGCTCCTTAGCTTTGTATAGAAATTTATTTCACTAGGATCGGTGCAGAAATTTCGGAGAAAAATCGCGCGATTTTTATACCCTGCACACGAAGTGAGAGGGTATATTCACTTACTGCTTCCGTTTGTAACGCATTAAAGGAGGCGTGAAAGGTATAGGAAAGTATATATATTCTTGATCAGCGTGACCTCCTGAGTCGATTTAGCCATGTCCGTCCGTCTGTCTGTCTGTCTGTCCGTCTGTGGAAATCACGATTACAAGAGAACGGATAGAAATATCTTCTTCAAACTTGGCACGAATATTGTCTATCACTAGAAACTCATCGCTATTGAAAATGAGCGAAATCGGACCATTACCACGCCTACTCTTTATAAATAATATAAATTATTAATCCATGCTTATAGCTCAATAATCCATGAGCTATAGGAGAGAATATAAATTAATCCATGCTTATAGCTCAATTTCGCAGCTTGTAGAACGAATTTGGGGTTGAAATTTTGTCCAGAAGTCCACGGTCTCTGACCAAAACAGACTACCAAAAATGGGCGTGGTCCGCCCACTAATTAAATAAAATTCGATCACAGGAGAACGAATAGAGATATTTTCATCAAATTTGGCACGAATATTCTCTGTCATCACAGGCTATTTAAGATTGAAAAGGAAAAAAATTAGACCATTGCCACGCCTAATTTTTAAGTAAACGTGTGTAGGGTATATGAACTTCGGCCAGGCCGAAGTTAACACTCTTTCTGGTTAATTTTAGGATAAGTTCAAAATTGTTTGTGTGGCAGCGTCACAACACAACTTTCATTTTTGGTAAATTATCTCTGCCATAATGAAATGTACCAGAGTTTTAGAATTAAAAAAATGTATAATACACCTATACCTCACTTTGCGTCGGGGTTACCTTCCAAAAAAACACTACGCAAATCGAAACGACGCAAAGTGAATTAAGATTTTCTATAGTAAACCATGTAAAGATCGAAGATAGGTTCCAGGGTTACGAAAATCCTACTTTTTAAAAAGAAAATCGATCAAAGTAAACATTAAAAAAACAAAAATAATATAACTCTGCCAATAAATAAATTGGAAAAATATTTACCTTTTTTGTAATCAGAAGCAACCCGTAAAAATTTATAGAAATTAATTATTCTCTTTTTTAAATAGCACAAACACTAATTGAAACGTTACAAAAAGCACAATATGTACACTACATAATTGAAACTGAACTCTAATATGGTGTTTCCATAAAATGGTTTTTCCAGGTTTTTGGAATAAACGGTTTTAAGCCCCAAAACCACTCGTAAACTGTTTTAACTTCCTTGAAATTGTTGTTGCTATTCCAGCGCTAAACCAAAATGCGTTTGGTTTTTAGCCTCAGTTTTTAGTTTGCAAGTCTGTTTCGAAGTTCGGAATTGCAGACACACTATCTTTCTCCTTTTCTAGTGCCAATAAGTTGGAAAGAGATAATTTATGTCGCCAAACTATTCCGCCAAATGTCAAAAAAAACTCGACATACTGAGAGGAATTTGTTATTTATGATGTACGATTTTTCGCTTTCCAAATTCTGTAAACTTGCGAATTTCATCACCATACCAAAATACATTTCAACAATTTTGAATATTATTGTTATTTTATTCATTGTATTATAAATTAAAGCGATGCACAATTTTAAAAATAGATGCGTAAATATACAAACAAAATAACAGCTGTTTATTTCTTCGTTTCGGTTTGACAGCCCGGACCGGATTATGTATGGAAACACTAGATCAGCTAATCGATTTTCGAACACGTTAACCGGATTAAATATTTTTAACAGGCTATAAAATTAGCAAAACAAAGTGAAAATAAAACTGTATTAAAATTGCGTTGATTTTCAGTTAAAGAGGAATCCCCGAATTTGATGGCATGGCGCAATTAGAAACAAAAGTGTAGCCATCTGTTAGAAAACAAGAAAAAAATTGAAGACTCGAACCCAAAACAACGCAACCTCGAAAACCTAACGTAACCACATAACCACAGTGAAAATTAGTACTAATTAAGCAGCCACATAACTTCGAAAAAAACGCAAAGCGAGGTATAGGTGTAGTAAGATTTAAAATGAGTTTTCTCCGAAATTCCTGCACCGAACCTCGTGAAATAAATTTCTATACAAAGGTAAGGAGTTCTGCTATCTTTATATTGGAATAGTTATGTAGCATAACTATGCATTTTACTTAAAAAAATTAATGAATAGAAAAAAATAGTACTAAAACTTTTAAATTGTGTTTATCTTCGAAAACAAATGATTCTCGGCAAAATAATATTTAATAATATTTAAATTAAAGATATTATTAATGTCTTTATAACGGTACTAATGTCATATGCATATCTTTTATAGTTGAAGACATATCGGTGGTTAAATTTCAAAGTTCAAGAGGCTATAACTCTGGCGCCAATTGAATCCGAGATCAACTTTTGTTGTTGTTGGGGTCACCGTCAAAAACTACACCAATATACATAACAACAACATAATTGGAGCCACATGCCTGACGTAAATATATGCCAATTTTAAAAATAGCTGCGTAAATATAGAAACACAAAACAACAGCTGTTTATTTCTTCTTTTCGGTTTGAGAGCCCTGAAAATGGGGTTTAAACCTTAACATCGGTAAAACTGAATGTATTTGCTTCCGGAATGCATCAGGGAAAGGACCTCCAGGAGTGGTGAGGGACAGTAAAAATCTTTATCTTGCCGTCGATGGCGCTAGGATCCCATTCAAATCACACATTAAATACTTAGGTATAAATTTCAATAACCTTTTCAAATTTAATATTCATGCAAGGTCTACATTGACTAAAGCCAAGCGTGTTGCAGGATTGCTAGCGCCGTATTTTAGATCCAATAGCGGCCTCTCAAGAGAAACCAAGCTGTTGTTCTACAAAACCCTAATAAGACCAGTTGTGACCTATGCCTTCCCGTGCTGGTTTTCGTTCTCACCGTCGGTGGCGAGAGCTTGAAGTGTTTGAAAGACAAATTCTGCGCTTAAGTATTAACAAACGTTTCCAATCTTTTAACAAAAAATATGCGAACAGCTACATTTACGATAAGTCCGGAGTTGAACCCCTAATGAGATACTCCTTAAGAGCTATGAAAAAATCCGTAACAAATTTACGCTATATAGATAATGATCTTATAAGTACTACGTTTTTTTCTCTATCCAGAGAGCCTTGGAATTCTGCAAATTATTTATCTCCTTTGTGTATAGACTCAATTGACTTAGATTCTATATTAGCAGGTAATGACCAATCTGCTTTAGTTCCTTTGTTTTACCAGAATAGTTCATCTTGCCAAAATAGAGGATAATTTTCCTTTCACTGTAATGTAATGTGATTTCATATAAAATAATATATTAAATGTTGTAGACTTTAAGTGCCTTATCAAAAACAAAATAACTTAATCTAATATTACGAAACTCAAATACCTCTGTAATAGTCTTATTTCAAGTATATTACCTGATGTACCTTATTATTATTCTAAGTCAAATAGCTATTAAGCTTCCAATAATTATAAGAACACTTGCAAAGCTCCGGGAGCAAGAGCTTTATATAAAACTTAACGAGAAGATCTCATATCTTAATTAATAAACAAACTCGTGAAATTGTACTATTGGTTAAAATACTACGAAATATCATGCACAAGGCAAAACTTTACAGCCCTGGGAGTTGCCAAACTTGTAAACATGCATAGTTTAGTTGTATATATTTATTGTATAAGTAAGTTGTCATTGTCTCAATAAAGTTGAATTGAATTTGAGAGCCCTGACCGGATTATGTATGGAAACACTGGATCAGCTGATCAATTTTCGAACTCCTTAATCGGATTAAAGCGTTGAACACAAACGGAGCAACAGGATACAAGATACATTTTTTATCGTGTTTTTTCTAAAATTCTGAACCGATCCTGATGAAAAAAAATCCAAAAAAGGTACAAATATCTAGTAGTTTCTAGTTTCATAGTATTGAGATAATTATATGGGTTAATTATTATACATTTTGCTTAGAAAAGTAGAAATGAATTGAACAAAAAAGTAGTGAAAAATCTTAAATTCGTTTTTCTCGAAAACTAGACGTTCCTCGATGAAATATAATATAATATAAATGGGAGATATTTTTAATACCTTTATAACGGTACCTACACTAATCGGATATATCTTACTATTTAGGAGATATGGGCTGCCAAAGTTCAAACGGCTATAGCACCGGAAGTGACCGGGCTTTGTTGTTGTTGTAATAACCGCCAAAAACTACAACAACAACAGTAAAATTGGAGCTCCCGATGGATCCCGATTTATGCATAAAAGTAAATTTGGCATATATCGGGCGCCGTACAACACGCCCAATTTTGTTGTTGTTGTTGTTGTTTTTGGCGCTGACCCCAAAAACAACTTCAACAAGGGGTGGCTACTTCAAGTTCCGGTTTTATAGCCTTTTGAAATTTGAAATTTAACTGCCCATACCTTCTAAACTGTAGCAGATATCCGGTTGGTATGGATGCCGTTCTAAAGGTACTTAGAGTATCTTTATGTTATATGATATTTTACCGAAAAGCTTATAGCTCTCGAAAAAAGCGCAATTTAAAATTTTTGTACTTTTTTTTGTGAATTCAATAATTTTTTTTTTAATTCAAATATCAACACAAAAATATATAAATCCTAAGAAAGAACAGACCATTAGCTTTCTACAGAAATTTACTTGACCATGATCGGTGTAGGAATTTAGGAGAAATTGCATTTTTAAAATCGCAATGACGTGAGTACAGCGCAAAGTGAAAAATTTTTATGAAAAATCGCGGGATTTTTATGGAAAATATCCAAAAATCATAAATAAATTTCGTAGAATCGTTACTCCAAGAACAATATGAATAACGGTAATCCCCGAATTCATTTACAATTTCGAACACGTATTTGAACACGTATTTGAACGAACACGATTGTAAAAGATGTATAATGAGAATATCTTCAAAAATGTATAGCACAATTAAAAAAAAATACTTAGATACTTACGTTATGGCGACCTTTAACATGCAATTTCTCCTTAATTCCTACACCGATCATGGTCAAGTAAATTTCTGTAGAAAGCTAATGATCTGTTTTTTCTTAGGATTTATATAATTATGTGTTGATTACATATTTTACTTAGAAAAAAATTATTGAATTCACAAAAAAGTACTAAAAATTTTAAATTGCGCTTTTCTTGAGAAATATAAGCTTTTTGGCAAAATATCATATAACATAAATTGAAGATACTCTAAGTACCTTTAGAATGGCACCCATACCAACTGCTATAGTTTAGGGGATATTGGAAGTTAAATTTTAAATTTCAAACCGCTATAAAAGCTGAACCGGAAGTAGCCACCCCTTTTTAAAGTTGTTGTTGGGGTCAGCGCCAAAAACAAAAACAACAACAAAATTGGGCGTGTTGTACGGCGCCCGATATGTTCCTCCACAATTTTTAATATAACTCTACACTTCATTTTTATTTCATAAAATTATTTCTTCAAATCACAAAATTCACTATGTACCTATGGCTTGAACAAGAATTTTTGCTATTTCGGAGTCACACACTGGAAAGCCGGTTGTCACATTTTATGACATTGAATAACGGACCTGCGCAATACGCAATCTGTAATCTATTATTTTTGTCCGCGTGTGTTATGCATGCGTAATGATGAGTCGTGTATCATAAGGCAATCATAGCACTCGTCGCTCATAGTTATATGCCGTGTTTTTTAATGATCTATACAGATCTTCGACATACAACTCACACTTACCCAGGTTTTATCCAGATTTCTATAGAGATTATGGGGAATTTTTAAAAATTTACCACAGTTTTTAATGTAGCCAACTTCACGCATTCATAAAATGTCAAAAAATATGACAAATAAAGTAAATCAACAAGTCGACCAAATACAAATCATATAAATAATAAACCAACTGAGGCAAATTATTTAACAAAAGATGCAATGAAGTTGGGTGCGAATTCGAGCTAAACGAAATTTTCCTTGTCGTTTTTTTAATGATCTGGATAGCAAGATCTGTATAGATCATTAAAAAAAACGGCTATCATTAGCTGCGTTTTTTAATGAACTGTATAGTTTTTCGCCATACAACTGACACTTACCCAGATATCTATCCTGCTTATAGGGAAATTTAAAATTTCCCTCCGTTTAAGATTTCTTGTTATTTTAAGATTTCCCTACACCTTAAGATTAAGGGTATATTCACTTTATCACGAAACGTGTAACGCATAGAAATATAGAAGATAGATATAGAAAAGTATATATATTCATGATCAGCGTCAACTCCTATGTCGATTTAGCCATCTCTTTCTGTCTGTTTGTCTGTGGAAATCACGATCACAGGAGAACCGGTAAAGATATGGGAATGAAATTTGGCAGAAATATCGTGGCATATATTTACGTCAGGCATGAGGCTAAAATTATATTCTTGTTATGTAGTTTTTGGCGCTGACCCCAACAACAACAAAAGTTGTTCCCGGATTTAATTGGGGTCAGAGTTATAGCCTCTTGAACTTTGAAAGTTAACCGCCGATATCTTTTAAACTATAACAGATATGCGTATGATATTAGTACCGTTATAAAGGTATTAATAATATCTTTCATTTATGTTAAATAGTATTTTGCCGAGAATCATTTATTTTCGGAGATAAACACAATTTAAAATTTTTAGTACTATTTTTTTCTATTCATTAATTTTTTTTAAAGTAAAATGTATAATTAACTTACACAATTATTCCAATACGAAGATAGTAGAGCTCCTTACCTTTGTAGAGAAATTTATTTCACGAAGATCGGTGCAGGCATTTCGGAGAAAACTCATTTTCAAACTTACAAGAAACCACTTTTGGAAATTGTACTATTATACATTTTTTCAAATATGAAACTCTGGTACATTTCATTATGGCGGAGATAATTTCTGTACTAGCATTAAACACAATTGGAGCAAAAAGCATTAAACACAATTGGAGCAACAGGATACAAGATACATTTTTAGCTGTCAAATTTACATGGGCTCTTATGGAGATCGAGAAAAAAGTTTGCTTTCCAGTTTGTTGCCGTGGTTTGCATTCCATTTTGTATCTTGTCTCCGGGCTAATTTCTAATTTTGACAGCAACAGAATCATTCTTGTTCTTCTTCGGTGTGTTTGTTTACATTGTGTCATGTAAAATTTGACAATTTGCATTGTGAGGGGTGTCACACTAGGCATCTTAATGCCAATTTATTTAAGTTAATATTTAACAATATTTTTATTATTATTATTACAAGCAATTTATTTCTGAAATAGAAAATATACGGCATTCCTATTTAAAAAAAATTACACATTATATTTATCAATTGCTAAAAGAAATGGAAAATCCTCTAAAAAAGGATGCTGGAGAAAATTTAAGAAACAGTTGAAGGTTTTCAAAGACGGCCTCAAGTGGCCTAGTGTTACACCACCAT
The DNA here is from genome assembly GCA_949629155.1 of Myopa testacea. Taxonomy (NCBI): domain Eukaryota; kingdom Metazoa; phylum Arthropoda; class Insecta; order Diptera; family Conopidae; genus Myopa; species Myopa testacea. The sequence continues at coordinate 6,555,336 of OX451348.1, read as the reverse complement.
TAAGAATTTGACATATGAAATTTTTGTTGCTGAGCAACAGTTGCCCAGCCATTATAATTAACGCCATGGAATTTCTTGTTGCCTGGAAATGTTGCTGTATCCTGTTGCTCCAATTGTGTTTAATGCTAAAGGATGCAAGATACATTTTTAGCTGTCAAATTTACATGGGCTCTTATGGAGATCGAGAAAAAAGTTTGCTTTCCAGTTTGTTGCCGTGGTTTGCATTCCATTTTGTATCTTGTCTCCGGGCTATTTCTAATTTTGACAGCAACAAAATCATACTTGTTCTTCTTCGGTGGGTTTGTTTACATACTGTCATGTAAAATTTGACAATTTGCATTGTGGGGGGGTGTCATACTAGGCATCTTAACGCCAATTTATTTAGGTTAATGTTAAAGAAATTTTTATCATTATTATTACAAGCAATTTATTTCTGAAATATGAAAATATACGGCATTCCTATTTAAGAAAAATTATTCAAAATATTTATCAATTCCTAAAAGAAATGGAAATTCCTCTAAAAAAGGATGCTGGCGAAAATGTAAAAAACAGTTGAGGGTTTTCTAAGGCGGTCTCAAGTGGCCTAGTGTTACACACACCATTAAGAATTTGACATAAAATTTTTGTTGCTGAGCAACAGTTGCCCAGCCATTATAATTAACGCCATGGAATTTCTTGTTGCCGGGAAGTGTTGCTGTATCCTGTTGCTCCGATTGTGTTTAATGCTACTATGTTACTCAAAATATTTTGAGTTTATCCTAAAATGAAAAATTTTTATGAAAAATCGCGCGATTTTTGACTCTCTGTCTATAGGTATTCTGATACCACTCGGTGCAACGCCAGTGAAATCCATCTTTCGCTCTTTGTCGCACCCGTAGTGCGTAGAAATCACCATTTGGACATTTTAAGTTAATTGGAATTAATTTCCAATCTTGAAGGGTACGAATGATTTCTTCCGTCACAGTTCCATCCACTTCATAATTGAACAATTCAAAAATTTGGTTAAGATTGGTAATATCTCCGGACATTTTACAAGATCACCGAATAAAATAAATCACAATCACAATATATCACCGATCACAAATAAAGTGTAAATAAACATTACAAAAACGGTGCTACAAGTAACGGTAATCCCCGATTTAAATTCTCAACAGTTCACTCCACGTTGTAAGCTCAGTAGAGTCGTATTATTGATAATCCGTATAGTAGTACGATTCAAAAAAAGTAAGTTGTACTTACGTTTTAAAATGCGTTTTCTCGGAAACTCCTGCACCGATCCTGGTGAAATAAATTTCTATACAAAGCTAAGGACCTCTACTATCTTTATATTGGAATATCTATGTAGTTGAATTATACATTTTACTTAAAAAAAAAATTAATGAATAGAAAAAAATAGTACTAAAAATTGAAAATTGTATTTATCTTCGAAAGTAAACGATTCTCGACAAAATAATATTTAACATAAATGAAAGATATTATTAATACCTTTATAACGGTACTAATATCATACGCATATCTATTATAGTTTAAAAGATATCGGCGGTTAAATTTCAAAGTTCAAGAGGTTATAACTCTGACCCCAATTAAATCCGGGATCAACTTTTGTTGTTGTTGGGGTCAGCGCAAAAAAATACACCAACAACAACAACAACATTGGAGCCTCATGCCCGTCGTAAATATGTTCCAAAATGGGATATCAGCGTTAGGTTTTGAGTTATTACAACAAAATTACATTTCTGGATATAGAGTAACATTATCCGTTTATGTGCCGAATACGAGCGTGATCCGCCCACCTTTAGTTTACCTCAACAAATTTGACATGGGTTTAATTGATATCTATACAAACTTTTTGGAGTTGGTGGAGCTATCGTGTGGGTTTCGTGTTATGACCCCTTAAAGTTAGGAAATTTTAGATCGATATCTCCTAAACTCTGGAAGATAGCTACATGACATTGTTTTCCTTGAAAAGGTATTTGAACTGCCTTTCATTCATGTAAAATAAAATTTTATTGGAAACCGTTTACTTTTGGAGAAATGTCTTGCCTTTTTTTGAGAGGTATATATCATCGGAATCGACAGGGGAACTTAGGAGGAAATGAATTTTAAAGATCCAGTTCTAACAACAAAAAAATCGGAGTTATGCCACTCTGTCCTATTTGTGATTTTACGGTCCAACAAATTGTTCTTGTTCCAAAACTAGGAGCGGTCAGCCCACTTCAAGGTGTAGGGTACTTAAGATTTACTCTCAGTGTTTCTGCTTTGAATGTAGCCAACGTCGAAAAATTCAGACAATTTTGTATGGAGACCTGTATACTTCATTAATGATCAAAAAACCCAAATCATGAAAATGATCAAAAAACTCAAATCATGAAAGCACGGCCTTAGCCCGTGGTTATGCTATCGAGCAAAACTTGGTGGGAAATTACTCTCATTTTTGTGATCGGAGTCCGTGCAAAAAGAGTGGTTACGCTTGTGCTTGACCCACGCTTGCTTTCTTCAAATATGTATATTTGTTCTCACCTTCAACAGCAACCCGTCTACTACACAAATGAGAAAACGTATTATTTTAGATGTTGTTTTCGACGCGATGGAAGACCAAATGTTTATATTAATTGAAATGTGTTTAACATATATTAAGTCGTAATATTTTGGAACGATAATCACAGGAATATAATTGATAGAATTATCAGTTAATTCCATTTTTTCACTCCATTCCACTTTTCAATACTTTCGTGAATATTGAGACTAAGCAACACCGGTTTGCTTGGTGTCCTCTGTGTACGTTAGACCGAGTTTTCGTGCTCGGTGTGAGAGAGTGATGTTGAGAGCAGAAAAATATCCCATTCTCTTTTTTACACACAAAACAACAAAAAAAAGTCCTACTTGCCAAGCAAAACTCGATAGCATAACCACGGCCTTAGGCCGTAGGACTTTTTTGTTGTTGTTTTGTGTGTAAAAGAGAGAATTGCTTACACACAAAACTCTCTTTTACACACAAAACAACAAAAAAAAAGTCCTACTTGCCAAGCAAAACTCGATAGCATAACCACGGCCTTAGCGTTCGTTTGTCAAAACATACCTGTATATTGAATGCGTAATCTTGTTTTCTATCACAAAACAAAATTTTATTCAAAGACGAAAAAAATATTATTAAAAATGTGACATTTCATTTTTTTTTAAAAGTAAACAAATTTTGTCAACATGTGTTTCCTATAGTTTAGGAGATCTATCTCCGAAATTTTCAAAGTTCAATAACTCGCAAAATAAAGATGGGCGACAAAAATCGTGGTTTTTGTTGGAGTTAGGGCAATAAACAAGAACAAAAACAATAACCAAATCGGAACATTTTAATAACGCCTAATATATTCCAAATTACCAAGTGGAATTACTACATGGAATAAAAGGTGGGCATCCCCATACTGAAAAGTATTTGTTTGGCGGGAAATAAATGATTCAACAAGGGAAATGTCAAATATTTAGTTAGAATAGACTTACGAATACGAATACGGTAGTTTGAAGTTAATTAAAGGTAGAAATTAATAATTTATATTTTTGTTATACCTTATTAACTAAATTTAGAGGTTGCAGCAAAGAATCATAAATATCCACAATCTGTGAGAATAACCGGAGTTTTTTAATTTATCTTAGAATGGCAAAGGTCCACATAACAAACGTAGTCGTTTTGGATAATCCTAGCAGCTTCTTTAATCCTTTCCAATTTGAACTAACATTTGAGTGCATAGAAGAGCTTAAGGAAGATCTAGAATGGAAAATGATTTACGTTGGTTCAGCCGAATCGGAGGAATACGACCAGGTGTTGGACACAATATACGTGGGACCTGTACCTGAGGGAAGGCATATTTTCGTATTTCAAGCTGAACCACCAGATGTTACGAAAATACCTGAACAAGACGCAGTTGGCGTAACTATTGTTTTGCTCACCTGTTCCTACCGTGGTCAAGAGTTTGTTAGAGTCGGATATTTCATTAATAATGACTACTCCGATCCAGAGATGCGTGAAAATCCACCGCCAAAACCTCTTTTTGATAAACTTATACGAAACATACTTGCGACAAAGCCCAGAGTCACTCGTTTTAAAATCAACTGGGACGATGCGTCCCAAACCGGAGTTTCAAATGACAACGGATGCAACATGAATGAACACATCCAATATGGAGACGCTGATTCAGGGCCATCTACGTCTACGGCTGCTTTTGTGGAGTTAAATGCCGGTACAGATTTAAATGCGGTTAAAACGGATGAAAATAGTCTGATGATGTCACTTGAGAATGGTGTAGCAGCTTTAAATGAAAATTCTAATTCGGTTGCTATGGAATGCTAAAAAAATATGAGTGGAAAATATATTAAAAATATAATATGATGAAGGTTTTTTTAAGATCGAGAATATGTGTACCTTAATTTATAGTGAACATAAATCTGACAAAAAGAAAATATATGCGTTAGCAACTTGTAGCATATCTCCATATTCTGTAAATTCGGAAATTATATCCTACAGGCGAACAAGGAAGGATATATTCAGGTTGTCCTTCCATTTATAAAGGACGGACGCATGCCTGGCAGGTATAGAAGAGTATATACATATATTGTTAATGACCTTCACCTGTGTCGATTTAGTCCACAGTCGGTTCATTGGTCTGTCTGTCTCCTTGCGAACACAGTGTGAGTTGAATTTCCGATCATTCTGTACACTGTCTTATTAAGAGTTTAAAACATATGATATGTAATTGTATATCGGTATTAAGCACTCAGTTAAATATGGGGTAGTTATATCATATGCCCAAGAAAGAATTGAAGAACAGATCGGCCAGCAAACTTTGTGGGAATTTTACTCCCACATTTTTCTTGCTGATTTGTGTGTAGAAGAGAGAATGGGATACATAAAATAAAATCAAAAAACTTCTACTTGCCAAACATGCACGGTAGCCACCCTTCTAATCAGACGGGTAGCAAAGCCGACACGGAGGTAGCGCGATAGCACAGATCATCGCTCAAGAGCAATGAAATCTTGAGGAAGTTTGGATCAGGGTTCGTAAATGCTCACTCTCGAGCGCTCTTTTTTGCTCCTGCTCGCTCCGACTCGCTCAAAAGAGCAACATCAGTGAGCAGCTCCGTGCTCACTGCTCCGATCAGTTGCGAGCAGTGAGCAAATTAGCTGCTCCGTGCTCAGAGCAAGTGAGCAGCTCCGGCTCCGGTCAGCTTCGACACGATGTGAATGAGTGGCAGTAATCGGTCGTTTTGTTTGTAAATTTGTTTTTTAATTTGAATAGCAACAACATGTGGTTTGGGATTTTGTTATTACTGGTAGTTATTTGGTAATTATATTGAATTTCTATTTATAGTGTATCAATTTATAGTGTATCATTGCAATATGCGGTGAGAGGTTAGCACTTACATGTTTGACCTTGACCATGCTTCAGGGAAGCAGGAGCAACGATTTTTATGAAACGCTAATGGTTTTATTGCATTTTTTGCCCTGAATTTTCGTTTGGAAATTTTCAATAGCTACCGTTCTTGTTGCTATGCAGGTAGGATATACATACATACATACATATACATAAGATATATGCAAAATGAATCTTTGGATGGCAGGTCAACGCAGAAATTTTTTTTACCTGGCGCATTTTTTAACAATTAATAATAATGTAAGATTATTCAACATGAATATACGAAGAAAATATACCCTTTCCTTGATCCTATGCATTTGGTGACATTATATAAATGAAACATTTTCCTGTTATATTAGTTATTTTCTTTATTGATTTTAAAATAAATATCTAAAAAACATAAATAATAATTAACATATAACATACATATTTATATAATATATAACACTTAATGTTTAATGTCTATTTATTTTAATTTTTAATGTCTATTACCAAATAACTACCAGTAATAACAAAATCCCAAACCTCATGTTTTGCTATTCAAATTAAAAAACAAATTTACAAACAAAACGACCGATTACTGCCGACTCATTCACATCGGGTCGAAGCTGATCGGAGCCGGAGCTGCTCACTTGCTCTGAGCACGGAGCAGCTAATTTGCTCACTGCTCGCAACTGATCGGAGCAGTGAGCACGGAGCTGCTCACTATCTCTGAGCACGGAGCAGCTCACTTGCTCACTGCTCGCAACTGATCGGAGCAGTGAGCACGGAGCTGCTCACTGAAAATTTTTTCTGTTGCTCCTGCTCGGGAGTGCGAGCGAGCCGGAGCGAGCATTTACGAACCCTGGTTTGGATGGCGCCGAACGTGGGCGCCGCTCGAGATTTAATGACAAAGTGTCGAATGACAGTTGCATATGAAACGGATAGGTCGAAAGTGCCAATAAAACTGTTACAGAGTTATTATCAAAACGTTGTATAGAGAACTCATAAAAAAACTTTAAGAATGTCTCAGAGTTCAACGTTTTATTAATTTCCAAGAAGAAATTTTGAAAAAGTTTGAACGCAAATTGTTTAGGCTAGTACTTCGCAACCTTATTTGGTTGACGGCACACTAAAAATATTTGGAATTACTTGCGGCACACCTGGGGATATATTACGTTTCATTTAAAAAATAACCAGAAGCTGTGCTATATTCAGCCTGGCCGAATCTTAAGTACCCTACACCTTTAAGTGGGCGGACCACGTCCACCTTTGGAATAACAACAATTTGTTAGACCATAAAATGTTATGTACAGATTTATACAAAAAGCGTGTATAGATATCATTTAAACCCATGTTAAATTTTTTTGCTGTATACTAAAAGTGAACAAGGCGGATCACGCCTATATTCGGAACATTAACGCAAAATGTTACCTTATACCCAGAAATGTAATTTTCTTGTTATATCTAAAAAAATAACGCTGATATCCAATTTTTATTAAAAAATAGACGTGGTCGTTGACCGATTGTATCAACCCTTACGCAACAAAAAGGATATTTCTGCAATTATTGGAATTTCATTCAAATATCTTAACCGGTTGTACTGCAGAAATATTCCTTGTTATGGTGTGCAGGTTGGTATTGAAAATGGACAAAATCGGTCAACGACCACGCCAATTTTTTATTAGAAATGTGATATTAGCGTTCCTTTTTGAGTTATGAAAACAAACTTTGTTCCTGGGTATAGAGTAGTATTATCCGTTAATGTGCCAAATATAGGAATGCTCCACCCACTTTTAGGTTACACAGGCAAAAGAGGATCTTATTTCCCTCAGCATCTTCCCATGATTTCGACGTTATTTTGCTCGTGGAGACATGGTTGACGCCGAGTTTCGAATCCAATGAGTTGTTTGACTTTTTATACAATGTCTATCGTAAAGATCGAGTGTTGTGCTCTGGAGTAACGAGAGGTGGAGGACTATTAGTAGCAGTGTCGTCGATGCTAAAAAGCCGATAACATCGAGCAGCTGTGTGTTTCTGTCTTCTTGGATGCCGACGATATTTCTGAAATCATCTTTATTCTTAGTTATTTACCACCTAATAGTGGTTTTGATTTATATAGTGGCCACATTTATAATATTGAATTTATTTTGAACTCTGTAAGTCTATGTGAAGCACCGTGCATTCTTGGAGACTTTAATTTGGGTGATATTAAATGGATGTATATCCATGTGATGTCAATCAGAGACATCACTAATACCTTTCTCTGTGAAAAAGGACGTCGAGTCAATGCTTTGTGACACTTTATATTCTTACAATTTATTTCAGATTAATAGTGTTCACAACGACATTGGTAGAATCTTGGACTTAATTTTTGTCAATAACGATTTCATATCCACTATTTCCAACTGCCAATTGCCAATAACTCGTGAGTCTGTTCACCATAAAGCCTTAGGTTTGACGTGCAACTTTTTAAAATTCAGTTGTCGACGGTCTGATCTTATTAATTCCTATAACTTTTGCAGTACTAATTATATCGCGCTAAATAACTTTTTCGTCTCTGTTAATTGGAACTTCCTTTGTAACAAACTAGACTTAAAGGATATGTATGATAATTTTAAGAGGGTTATTAATGAGGGTTTATGTTTATACGTGCCCACTAAAACTCGCAAACGTAACTTTAAACTGCCATGGTATAACCGTTGCACAGTGGCCGGTTTTTCAACTTAGCGGCCAAAAGTAATTTTTTTCAATGTCACCGATTTCAAAATGGGTCAGTAGAAAGTCATGGGTCATATGAAAGTAGAAACCTGAGAACTTAGGGAGCCAAAAAATTACAGCTTTATCTTGATTATTTCATTAGTAACTATGCAATAAAAGACAGAACTTTTTATTTTCAACTAAAATAAACACATTTTTTCAACTTTTCACAGATTTAGATATCCATATCTCTGTCAATATTTCAGATATTAAGTTCCGTTTTTTTTTATTAAATTCTTGGATATATTCGTTGTCAAATGTTGTTACAATTGAGTAAAACTGTGGTATAGTTATTACGTAACAAGAATTCTAGAAATGCTCCAAATTTGGTTAAATTTCGTCGTATTTTGGAGCAGGACTTTTGCGCTCCAAAATGCTCCAAAACAAATTTTAAACCATTGTAAAGCTGGAAGTTTCCTCTAAAAGCCCATACCAATTTTTTTTGCATCGGTTTGCCCCACCGGGCGCTAGAGCCCATTATATGAGTCAAAGTCACACACTGCAAACGTTTTTAACATGTTTTCCATTATTTTTTTTTTTGTTAGTGTTATACTTTTCTTTCAAATTATATGTATATTTGCACTAATTAGGTTTTTTTAATTATCAGGTAATTAGCTCTTATTACATATGTACTGTAAAAGTACCTGTCCTAATATATTTTACCTGTAAAATGGAAAATTTAGGCACATAAAAATATCTCATAAATGGGTAACAGGTAAGTATTACATGTGCATAGGTAAAAAATCCGTGACGGAAAGAGTATTTAAAGAGTTGCGTTCCTCGAGTTTCCATATTCTTGGCAAAAACATGGCTAAGTTCACATATAAAAATTTGGCAGATATTTACTTCTTACGAAAAGACGACGAAGATGTTACTTCGCATATTCTAAGTGATCCTTTTTTTTACTCATGCGATCAAGAAGAGACATATATAAAAAGAAAATATCTAACTTTTTATCGCATTTAAAAAAACGTTACACAGATGTGAATCGAAATAAGGAAAAACTGTACCAACGCAACACAGAATGGATGAAAACTGAGCACGTTTTTGAAGAAGAAACCATGACTGATAATGGCAGCGAAGGAAAGGGTAGACCAAGGAAATCGATGGACGAATGCAGTGAACGATCCAGAAGGCGTAAACTTGGCGACATCAATGACGAAATATCTCATGAGAATATACAAAATGCATTCCTTCATCAAGTAGGTCCATCAAGAAATAAAAAGGACAAGATAGAAGTAATCGAGAAAATAATGAAAGCGAGCCCCAGACGCGCCAAAAGTGTACTGAGCAGTGTTCCAACTCCGACTGATGAAAAGAAGTTTACTCCTGAGGAAGCATTTGCACTATTTTTGGATTTGAAATTAACAAAAAACCAATAAAAAGAATTGCGCAAAGAAATGCAACGCGTTTCCAAGTTATGACGAGAAATAAAATTCTTTATCATGGCGAGCAAATTATTGAAAATAGTCTACTTCCACTTGGTGATCTTTCTGAAGAAGCACAAGAAAAAAGAGACAAGGATTACAGATTCTTTCGTGAACAAAACACAAGGAACATTTCAAGATATTGTACCAATGAGGATCTGCTTGCAGTTTTGCTGTGCACATCGGATCCATATATTTCAAATATCCGCCAAAAATGGAAATCTAGCTCAATCGAGTTAGATAGTGATGCACAAAATTTACTACTAGATGAGCGGAATTCTATCAATGAATGTTTTAAAAAAATTGTTTAATCTACATTAGTTCCTTATTTATTACCTTTTTTTATTAATCTATTTTATTAGTATGTTCGTTATTGATAATAAAAAGTCTTTAATCATTAAATAAAAAGAAACGTATTATTTTTATAATCTCTTTTTTAGGCTTTTAAGAAAATTTTAATAGGTACCCTAATTGAAACTCTCATATCTCTGGTTTTCAACGATCGATTTTTATGATTTTAGTCTCAAGCTAAAGCTTAAGATTAGAAGAATCAACAAAAAAAACCGGAATAAAAAATTCCAAGAGAGTCAAAAGATATGGATTTTTGACCGCTAAGTTGAAAAACCGGCCACTGTGCGTCGTCTACTTAATATTAAAAATGTAAGGAACAAAGCGCATAACAAGTTTAAAAAAACGAATTCTTCTGAGGACAAAGCTCTTTTTATCTTACGTAGGCGCGAATTTGAATTCCTATCGAAATTCTTATATAAGAAGTACTTGAATGGTATTGAGCGCAGTATAAAATCCGATTCTAAAACTTTTTGGATTTTTTACAACTCAATGCGCAAATCCAGTAGAATACCAAATTCAATGAATTATGAATGAGTATCTGTCCATAGCAAACAGGATATCTGTAGCCTATTTTCTAACTTTTTTGAGCCAGTTTTCGTTCAGGGTCAAAGTAGGGATGATTATACGAGTACCGACTTCTGTGACCTAAAGCCCTTGGTTAATATCGGACGGATCGCTCTTTTGGAGAGAGACGTCCTAGATGCTTTGGAAAGCCTGGATTCATCTAAAGGTGCGGGATACGATAATATGCCACCTTCGTTTTTAAAGAATTGCGCTAAATCTCTTTACGTCCCACTGACTATAATCTTTAACAAATCCCTTGATTCTGGTATTTTTTTGGATTATTAGAAAGTCTCTTATGTTGTCCCTATTTTCAAATCAGGCAGGAAAGATGTAATTGAAAACTACAGACCGATTGTCAAGCTGTCCATCATACCAAAACCACTAGATAAAATCGTGAACAAATATCTGTTTAATTCTTTTAAAAATTACATCTCATTGCTCCAGCATGGTTTTTACCCTGGTAGATCTATTAGCACTAATTTGATAATCTTTGAAAATTTTTGCGTTAATCCAATTGAAAAAGGCTTACAAGTCGACGTCTTGCACACGGACTTTATGAAAGCTTTCGACAAGTTGAGTCATACTGCCATTCTTTCGAAGCTTGAAAACCTAGGGATTCACTCCACTTTTTTAAAGTGGCTGAAATCTTACTTATTGAATAGAAAATTAATCGTGAAAGTTGACAACTGTAGCTCCAGAACCTTTGTAGTGAATTCTGGTTCCGCAAGGTAGCCACTTAGGACCTTTGCTTTCTTCTTTATTCGTTAATGATGTATTTTATATTTTTAATTTTTGCAAGGTGTTGTTGTATGCGGATGACATAAAGATCTTTGCCACTATTTAAAATCTAGTTGATTGTCATAAGATGCAGAGAGACATTTACGCGCTGATTGATTGGTGCAATGGGAATGCACTCAGATTAAATTTCTCAAAATGCAGGCTGCTATCATTTACTCGTAAGCAGCTGCCTATTTCATATAACTATGCTTATGACGAATGTAACTCTTTTAATAGAGTTAGCATTACTAAGGACCTTGGTATTTTCTTTGACTCGAAACTACGATTTGATGCTCATAGGGAATACATAATTGCGAAATCGAGCTCTCAGTTTGATTTTTTAAAGCGTAATTCTGGTGAATTTCGTGATCCCCTCACTTTGAGGGAATTATTCTTATGTATGGTCAGGTCTATTATAGAGTACGCTTGCATCATTTGGATGCCGTCGTCAAATAACGACATCTGCCGACTGGAGAGAATCCAGCGGCGATTCACGAAGTATGCGCTCCGTAACTTTTACCACTTTGGCAATATTCCTAATTATAACCTTAGATGCCGTATCTTGAATTTGAGATCACTTGAAATGAGAAGGCAGATATGTACATGCGGTACTGTTCGTCAAAGATACAGTATTGATTGGATTGTCGTGTTGATTCTCCAGATCTTCTTGCGCTTATACCATTGTACGCTCCATCTAGGCCTCTTAGAGAAAAATGTTTATTTTTTACACCTTATCACAGAACCTCTTACGGAAATCAGGAGCCGATCTGTAGATGTGTGTCATTGTGTAATGTTTTAGCAAATGAGCTTGATTTTTCTTGTAACAGAGTGATGTTTAAATCACAATAACATATGTATCCTTGTGGATTCATTAGCCGATACTTTATGTAATGTAATGTTTAAGTTTAGTTAAGTCCTTAGTTTTAAGCATTACACCTGTAAATGCTAAGCCCGGTAGGCGAAATTGAAATAAATAAATAAAATGGTTATATTGTTAAATATATAAACTTCCTGAATAAAACCTTATATAACAACTTATTTTCCAATAGAACAACAAAACTTGGCGCGGTCCGCCCACTTTTACACTACTTATAGAGAATATATCATAAAAACAAATTTATTACCACGGAAATAAAGTTTAAATTTGAACACAATAATAAAACTACTATTATTTTGTTTTCAAACAGATAACGACCACGCCTACTATTTATACACTGGCGTAGGTAGGACTCATGGAGGCAGGGACGGTTAAACAACTTGCAGCCCCAAAAATTCCTAGAATTCAATGAGTTAATACACTATTTCCAAAACTGCTGCCTCCGAAATTGTGCCGTCGTGGCGGCTACCCCCGCCCCGCCCTAGCTACGCCAATGTATTTATACCCGCCTGTGATTATAAGATAGCTTTCCTTATAACCACATACATATTTTCTCTAGTTTCAGTTTGTATTTCACTCTATAATGTTATTGTTCTGCAATGAAAAATCTAAATAAGTTAAAAATTTAAATAAATAAAACTCTTTTGTTCAATTAACTTTTTTCAAAACTTAGGTGTAGGGTATCTAAGATTCGGCCAGGTCGAATACTGGTTACTCTTATACTCTTACTGGGTTTTTATTATACAGTGGACCGTCGGTTAACGTACACAATTGGTTCCAGCATCTTGTTCGTTATGCGAAACGTTCGTTAAGCAAAACCATTATTCCCATATAAATCAATGTAAAATGAATTAATGCGTTCCAGGTCGAAAAAAATACACTCTAATATGTTTCAATTTGAACTTTTATTGAAAGAATGTAACATAAAATGCATCAAAAGAACTGAAAAAATACACCAATACATTAAAGTTCAGCTTTTATTGAAAGAAAGTTAAATGAAACGTATAAAATTTGCAATTTTTATAAAAACAAAATTAAAAATAGAACATTTGTATGTTTCAACACGTCTTGTTAATTTTACAAACACAGGCAATTATGCACAAAAATAAAACAAAAGGCACAATTATGAAACAAAAGCTAAACACAGACAGCACTATAATGTGTATTTCCTTTGTTTCTTTTCGATTTATACAACTGTGCTTGAAAAAATCGTTATTTTCTTGTGATCTTTGAAAATTATCAATGCACACAAAATATAGAATCATGGGATAAGATTTACACTTGTCCGGTGTGATTGTTGTTGTTGTAGCTACGCAGGAAAACGAACCCCCCCCTCGCCCGTTTAGGAGTTATGAGCTTTCAAAGTTTGAAGCTTTTATGCCCTATATCTCCATAATCCCGGCACATATAGGAGCGATATATACATCGTTGGAAAGGTAATTTTAATATCTATAATTTATCTTTTAGAGATTTTTTGGAAAAGCTTTTAGTTTCCCCGCAAATCGCATTTATTATTTTTACTACTATTTTTTATAGTATTTATTAATTTTTTCCAAATAAATTTCTTCAGAAACCTGTATCAACGTTGCATTTTAACAAAGTAGAGTTAACAAGGTATTTACAGTTGTTTTCTATTGAAATGGGTTCACTATTTCGGTTAATAATGTTCTTTAAACCAGAACAGCCTACTTCCTTTGTCAATGTTGTGTAAGTACTTTTTGTCCTACTACTTTTTCAATCATGTTGTGCAAATCATGTTGTGTATTTATAAGTAATGTAAATAAAAAAGTATAAAGCATGTAAAGTTAATTTGTTTTGGTTGAAAATTGGCGCCGCAGGCGGAAAATTTTTTGTTGTTGTTTTTGTTGAAATGCGCAATTTTTATAAAAAAAATCGCGCGATCAACAACAAAAAAATTTAACATGATTTATTGTTGAGGTACTCAGCATTTGACAGAGTGGTTATTCTAATAAAGAATACCATTAGGAAAACATAGTTTTGGCTAATTTTTATGTTCGTTTTCTCCCGAATTAGTGAATCGATTTCAAGCTGACCCGGCAAATGATGTTCTATCATACATATAAATTATTTCTGATTGGTGCTATGACCAACGAAGGCGCGCACCACCTTGCCTTGTAAATTAGTTCTGATTTATTTAAGTTAACAGAGCACAGTTATTGAGCACTAAGTGCTACAAGTTGCCCACACCTGACTGCTGCTTTTGATCATAAAGAGCAAACAAATATTAGAGCAGCAATATTCGTGGTGCCATGTGCAAATCTGATTTTAAGCCTAACTCACCACACACAACAAAAACAACAATCTCAAGCTCGTGAAGAGAATAGCGGGATGATTCCAAAACGGTTTCAACACGCCGAGCTATGTATGTATGTATGTCTGGCTGTCTGTCCGTTTTACAAAGCCCACATACATATGTCACACCTACTTCTCCCACTTCCTCCCATGCCCACTTCCACTGTTTGAAATACGAACAATTTGGATACTGTTCATACAAAAATATTATTATAGTGATTAAAAAAGTGGGAGGTGGTGGTAGGAGGCTGAAATATACTTTACGACCTATTCTCATATCTACCAAATATACATAGAAAATTGTATAAAAATCGGCTGAGCCGTTTGGGAGGAGTTCGAACACAAACACCGTGACACGAGATTTTTATAAATATAGATAATTATAGTTAAATAATTATAGTATATCCTAACCCTATCTTAAATTTTTACATTCTGCTCCAAGAATGAACAGAATCTAATATTCAGTTCAAAAATAAACTGCGATTGAAATATCCGCTCCAAAGGCAAATTGTGATATCTCGTCATTTTTTTGGTAGGAATTGAAATATAGAAACCCAACCCATATGAAATTAAAAGCCACGTTTTTTAGAGCAATGTGTAAATAAATAAATCCCTTCAAGTCGTTCAGCTGAATCATTTACTGTCCTAAGCGTTGAAACCTTCTGGAACGGTCCTGGAACGAAGCATTATTTGGTTACAAAGTAGGACATTCGTAGAGAAAACTGTCATCAACTTCAAACATATAACACTAAACGTATAATGAACCACATAATTTTTCATCGTCAAATAGTTACAAGATATGTCATCAGTCAAATATCATAAATGCTGGCTAAACTTCTTTAAAATTGCTTTCGAGTTATCAACCTTTTCGTAAGCTTTTGGCTTAAAAGGTTGATAACTCGAATTGGCTTTAAAAGGCACGAATTTTAGCAAGGTGCTTTTACTGCTTCAATGCATTGGAATCATGGCTTGACGTAACACCATGACAAACCATGGCTGCGTCTAACAGTAATGGCTCGGCCTTCTCAATTGGGCACTATGACAATGACATTTTAAGGGAATAAATCTCTCTCGCCATCCATGGTGCATGACATCTGAAGTGGAGTTTTCTGTCTGTGTCTCTGCCTAAAAATGAAACAGAGAAGCTTTGGTCAGTTGAATTCAGTAAAACTAATATAATAATAAACTAATATAGTATATATAGTTTATACTAATAGTATAAACTAATACTAATAATGCATACTGCCATTTTTAGAAACAGTCAGGCGCGATGTAAATTTCTCTCCAAATCAGAACTTCTTAAAGAATACACACAGAATCTCTCGTACTGACATCAAGCGCTGGTACTCATTGTGTAGTGATGATATTCTTCTGCATATTTATTGTGTCAAAGAATTTGGCGTGGACAAATATTTAGCACACTGCTTTCCTTACCTCAATGGTTCTAAGGCGTGCCCTTTCCTCTTTACCAGCCGGTTTACTCCAGCCAAGTTTGTAAAAATATTGTAAAAGACGGTCTAAAAATATTGTAATACAGAACGGCCAGAATTTATTCATTAGAGGGCATTTGTTCATTCCGATCCCATTATTTGATGTTTTCCGTCCTCTATTAAAAATATATTATTTTTAGAAGTGCGTAATTCCACCGACATATTGACTAAATGAAAGCAATGATTTTTCTAACAAAAAAGCACGCAATTCCAACCACCTCGCTTTCGTCTAAGTCTACAGGTACCAACATGTTTGGATGAAAATTTGGCTCGAGGTGCCGTGGTCTTAAGTAAACTAAATTTTATTTAAAATGTTTTGTAATGCATGTTTAAATTATGTATAAGTATGTGTATTAACTCATTTTAAACTCAGCGGCAATATATTATTTCACTCGATGTATATACGATCTAGTCAATCAATGATTTAAAAGTCATTTCGTTAATATATAAAATACATTACTTATTAAAAAAAACAGAAAATAACAGAAAAATAGTATTACAACTAAATTCTAAAGCTAGAAAAAATGAATTCAGGAAATCAAAATTCGCTCTGTTGTTGTGGAGTTGAAAGAGAATCGCCTAGGACCAACAATACATGTAACATGTAGGTGCAAGTACAAGCTGCTATTAATGAAAATATAAAATTTTCTCCCAATTTTAGCCCTGTATATGACCCTCCAATTGTTCCACAATTAATTTGTGGACCTAAAACCTGTTCCATCTTCGGTACTCACGATTTTTATCCCGCGACAGAAGCTAGTCCCCCCCGTAAGTTGAGCGCCAAGGGTCTCTCCTGGCGGATGAAATTTATGTTTGTCGAACTCTTGTGACATTTCTTCAAACGTTTTTTCTTGTATTAGTTGTCCTTTACCGAACCACTGCCAATAATTAACTAAAATTTCAGGAAAGCAAAAGAAGGAAGATGTGAATTCCCTCGGATCTCCAATTGGTTTAGTTATGTCATCAGTATACGCGAAGCCTGAAGGAAAGGCTTCCGAAATTTTGTTGCAAAGATATGCGACTTGTTTGAAAGCTTTTGGAAAAATTTATATCACACCCGAAACCGAGTGGTCCACAGCAATTATTGATCAGTTATTAAAAGAAGGCCAACAATTATTTGCCGAAAAAACAGATCCAAGTAGTGGAGTAATCTCACCAGCGGAAATTTATTCAGATCTGGAGACCAGAGTAAAAAGAATTTTTCAATTGTCGGGTTGTACTTTTCACATAGAATTAAATGAAAAATACAAAATAAAAAAGGCCGATGTAACCGAAAAGATCGGAGAAGAACCAACGCCAGATATGACAGACCAGGAACTCTTAAAACCAGCAATTAGAGGATTCTTTCGACTGGGAAAATACTGTTTGTTAAAAATAGGAAACTTATATTTCATGATTTGGAGGGCGAGAGGAGTGTGCTTCCTATTTGATTGCAATGGGAGGCGTCCCAACGATTTTATCACTGATCGCGATAAGGGTTACGCAATGTTGATTTGTCTTAAATCTTTAGACAACGTTATTTATCTTTTGAAGAATTTGAGCGGATTAAAAAAAGAAGAAAGCTTTAGTTTGAGAGAGCTCAAGGTAGTGAAACTGGTTGGGGATGATGGCAAAACAATGAATCGAGAATTCGGAAAACGTACAAATCAGTATGAAATTATAAACTCTGATTTTGCTTTACTAAGATCAACACTCCATTTGACATTAAATCCCGCCCGTACTGTACAACATCGCAGTGCTCTACCTGTCGCTGCCGCTGCTTTGCTAGCCTCAAAAGTTGACCATCCTGCCACATGGAATCAAAAAATGCTTGATAAAATTATTTGCTATGGCGTTAATGTGTGTAAGTCAGGTTGGCAGCAATGCCTTAACCCTAACGAGCCCATAGAAGTTACACAATTCCCAACACAGCTTAAATTCGGTCAGTTCATTGCGGACTACCTCATCAAAGGCCCTCTACAGGAAGGTACGTGGAAATGCGTGCCGAATTACAAAAACACTGAATTATCAAATGCGCTGCAGAAAAGCCTTGTCGACAATGGAACTAATTTGATTTTACGAGTGGGTAATCAATTCTACGCTATTTGGATGAAAAATAAATTTATATACTTTATGGATCCGTATCGTCATCGCGTGACTCTTCCTGTTGGAGAAGCCACGGAGGATAAGAGTGCGACCTTGAGAATGTTCCGAACGATGGAAGTTTTCCTAAAAATACTCAATCAAGTACTGTTAGAATCTAACAAAACTAGCCCTTTTTCTATATATAAATTGCATATAAAGAAATTAAAATTAGCTGAGAAAGTAGAGGGTGTACCAATGGATGAGGCGTTGCCTCAAGAGGATGAAGAGGTAAAATCCTTAAATGAAACCATATGTTTTGAAGAAGACGAAACCCAGTGCTTGGCTGAGCTAGGCGAGATTAGTGACCAAGAAGACGAGGATATTGTTTCAAATATAGTAACAGTGGACCGTAAACGACCGGAAAGTGAAACAGATGATATTGAGGAAGGTAACGAAGAGGAAAATGGACAGGAAGATCTTGGGGAATATGAGACGTCATCCAGTGGTGATGATGGAGATGGTCATAGAAAGCATGGTAAAGGTAAGAAAAAAAAGGGTGATAAAGATAAGGATGGTAGAGGGAGCAAGAGTGATAAGAAAGATAAGAATAAAGGCAAGAAAGATAAGAAAAAAAAAGGCGGTAAGAGTGATGTTGACAAAGACGGTAGCGATAAACGTAAATCCAAGAGTAAAGGAAAAAATGACAAGGACAAAGACAAAGGCAAGGACAGTGACAAAGATAAAAATAAGGATGCGGATAAAGATAAGGATAAGGATAAGGACAAGGACAAGGACAAGGACAAGGACAAGGACAAGGATAAGGATAAGGATAAGGATAAAGATAAAGACAAGAATAAAGATGAAGACGGTTCCAAAAAAAAAAAAACGGGCGATGAAGGGGTCGCCGGCAAAAAAGGACATGGAGACTCTGATACAGATGACGATGAACGAGAGGAGCGTAGCCTTGTTTGCAAGTCGAATCACTATCCTGGATATTCTACTATTCCTCAAGATATGGCAGTCGTTGGATCGGAGAGCGGCAGTTATGAGAGTATTTGTAAATTGCTTAGAGCTGGATTCAAGTGTGCTGATCGTATACTAACTATGACGCCTTGGGGAAACTATGTTATCTTCCGAGGCTATAATATGCTAGACAAATTATACTTCATATTTGATGGATGCACCTGTAATGTGAATCGCTTCCGCCATTTAGACTTAAAATGTGGAACTGCAGGTCTTTTGTGCTTTAAAAATTTACATGACGTTATATGTTATATTCTTGATTCTCACAAAATACGAACAAACCTGAAGAAAAGCCGGAAAACCATTATTGATGAAATATGTAGACAGTACTGCAAATAATTATTGTGTAAAAATTTTAAAAATGTTAAAATCTTAGAAAAATGAAACGACAACCTTGTGTATTTTGCAATTGTATACATGTATTGAATCTTTTCTCAGTTTGCACTTTTAGACTACATAATTTGTTACAGAAAATTCAGAATAAAAATGTAAAATTTCAATTGAAAAATATTAATGCTGCCTCGAGTGCGCCGTTGTATTTTCTTTATGATACATGCTCGTTGCCCTATGTTTTAATTGTGTCGTCGCAATTAGAACTTAAAAGATAACTGTATTCCGGAATGCGTAACCTTGTTTTCTTTCAATCTTGTTCTGTATGTTTGAAGCTGCATTACGCGCAGCTGAAATCGCGCTGATGAAGATTTTTGGCAGCTTTAAAACCCAGCTGCGGCCAGACAATGAAGGGCCAAAGCTCGTAGATCTTAATGCACGACAAAATTTATAGGAACAAGCATGAAGAGCATAAGAAGCATAAGACAAGATTTGTATGTTCCGTTTGGCCGTGGTTACGCTACCGTGCATGCTTGGTAAGTAGGACTTTGTTGTTCTTAGTTTGTTGCCGTGATCACCAAGTCACGGCATAATCAAGACAAGAAAAAAAATCTCGTTTAATCTCAATGAAGTGGGCGGACCACGTGCAGTTTTGAAACATTTTGTTGGACCATAAAATGCTATGGTCAGTTTTGTTCAAAAAGTTTAGATAGATATCAATTCAACTTATTGTAAATTTTTTAATTTTGTTAAACTTAAAGGCGGATCACGCCCATATTCGGATAATGTTACTCTATACCCAGAAATTTATAGGACAGACAGACAGAAGAAAGGACTTTACATAGCTTGGACATCGAACAAGAAGCAGAAAAGCAAAATTTATTTCAAAAATAAGAATGCAATAAACGTCATAAAATGCAAAATTTAAAATATATCCAGATGGGCGGACGGCTGCACATGGTTTGTTATTGTAAGAGAAGCAAAAGAACACGAATCACACCGTTCTTCTCATCGCCCGCTGTACTCCACAAATTGATCGATACTTTCTTTCACACTTTGCCTGGGCTGGATCGATGATCTCTTCCAACGCATATTAGCTTGAATTGTTAGTGCAAAATAACAGAAACAAAGTCGTTCTTCCGATACCTTCCATACGTCATATTCATTAAAAAAGATGTTCCCCTCACTCATTAACAGATCATTCAATTTTGCTTTGTTACGAGCGCAGGAGCAAAGAATATACAATATATAGATGGCGCATCTCATACGAATTTTTGAACAGCAAAATTTGCTCCGTGGACGCAACGAGTATAAATAGGTAAAGAGATTGCATGAAACATTTGTTGCCGGCAACATTTGTGATTTCATGCGTAAAGATTAGAGCCGCTGTTAATTAGCAGGACTTAGCACTGTAAAGAACAAAACATCTCTGTAAAGCAGGAAACCGAAGATAAAAACGAAGTTCTTTACAGAGTACAAAACTTCGACTGTATTCTGCGCTGGTAGCAAAGTAAAATTGAATGCTCTACTAATGAGTGAGTGGTTCGGAAGATCTTTTCTAATGAGCATGAAGGGATCACAAGATCGACTTTGCTTCTGTTATTTTGCACTAACAACGCAAGCGAATATGTTAAAGTGTGAAAGAAAGAATCGATCAATTCGTTGAGTACAGCGGGCAATGAGAAGAACGGTGAGATTTGTCTTCTTTTGCTTGTCTTACAATAACAAACCATGTGCGGCCGTCCGTCCGCCTGAAATCGTTTTAATTTTTCATTTTATGGTTTTTGAAAGAATGTTTGCTTTTCGTAGCTTTGTTCTGCTTCTTTTTCGATGCCCAAGCTATGTAAAGCGCTGGCACGATCTACGTTCCGAGCATAGCGTGCTGTTGAAGAATTTGTTTTTGGACAGAAGATCTATTTAGTCGGCATATCAACAAATTGAATACGTTATACGAGTAACACTAAAATATTAATGGAAGCAAACTTATGGAAATATTTATATTATATGTCTGTGGTAATACAAGGTATAATTTGAAATAAATCTACTACAGTCTAATAGCCCCGATGTTATTAGTAATACTTATTAAACATTATTTTACAACACTTATTAAGTAACATTATATAAATTACCATTCATATACATACATATATGAAGCAAATTTGTATTATTTATTATTATATTATTTTTCCAAAAGTCTTCGCATTTTTACATCCGCCATTGATCCATGTTTTGTTCGTTTTTTTGGGGTAATTTTCTCGGTTTCTTTCTGTTTTAGCCACTTTGACTATTTTCGAATTAGAATGGAAATTAGATATTTCAAAATTTGTTTAATGTGGCCAAAACAATTCTCATTTGGATTAAGCCATCCCGGGAAAGAAACGTTCGAAGAAAGATCCTAATACAAAATTTCTGTATACAAAAAATTACAGTGAAACGCAACCTTATTTGCAAAACCCCTCCGATAACTTTTTTAATACATGCTTACAGCACTTTCTCGATCTCTTCTTACGCATATTCGCTTGCATTGTTAGTGCAAAATAACTGAAGCAAAGTCGATCTTGCGAGCCCTTCATACTCATTAGAAAAGATCTTCCGAACCACTCACTCATTAGTAGAGCATTCAATTTTGCTTTGCTACCAGCACAGAATACAATCGAATTTTTGTACTCTGTAACGAAGTTCGTTTTCATCTTCGGTTTCCTGCTTTACAGAGCTGGTTTTTGATTACAGAGCTATGTCCTGCTAATTAACAGCGGCTCTAATCTTAACACATGAAATCACAAATGTTGCCGGCAACAAATGTTTCATGCAATCTCTTTACCTATTTATACTCGTTGCTCGTTGTTGGACGTAGCAACGAGCATACATATATTCGTAAAGAGATTGCATGAAACATTTGTTGCCGGCAACATCGTGATTTCATGTGCGAAGATTAGGGCAGCTGTTAATTAGCAGGACTTAGCGCTGTAAACAAACGCCAGCTCTGTAAAGCAGGAAACCGAAGATAAAAACTAATTTCTTTAGGCCGTGGTTATGCTATCGAGTTTTGCTTGGCAAGTAGGACTTTTTTTTTGTTGTTTTGTGTGTAAAAGAGAGAATTGTTTACACACAAAACAACAAAAAAAAGTCCTACTTGCCAAAAGTTCGATTGTATTCTGCGCTGGTAGCAAAGCAATATTGAATGCTCTACTAATGTGTGAGGGGTTCGGAAGATCTTTTCTAATGAGTATGAAGGGATCGCAAGATCGACTTTGCTTCAGTTATTTTGCACTAACAATGCAAGCGAATATGATAAAGTGTGAAAGAAAGAATCGATCAATTCGTGGAGTACAGCGGGTGATGAGAAGAACGGTGCGATTTGTCTTCTTTTGCTTCTCTTACAATAACAAACCATGCACGCTTCCAGTCCGTCCGTCTGGAAGCGTTTTAAATTTTGCATTTTATGGTTTTTGAAAGAAATTTCGCTTTTCGTAGCTTTTTTCGATGCCCAAGCTTTGTAAAGCGCTGGCATGATTTACGTTGAGAGCATAGCGGGCTGTTGAAGAGTTTGTATGGGCACAAGATGATATGTAGTCGGCATATCAATTCACTATACACGTTATACGAGTAAGACTGAAAGGTTAATAGAAGACAAATTATGGAAATATTTTTTTGGTAATACAAAGTATGTTTTAAAATCTACTAGATGAATCTAGTTGAATGCATAAAGAAAACAAATATTTCATCACCAGATTGGTTTAATATAGACGGAAGCAATTAGGAGATCATTCAATTTTGCTTTGTTATCAGCGCTGAGAAAGCCGAAGCATGGCAAAGAGAGTAACTTCGCGAGTAGTGAAGCTGTTTTCACTCATTTGCTTACACCCGCTGCCTGCAACCGACCGCATCTGTTTTGAAAAATTTGAGTCATGCGTCTTCTATATTATTACATATTCTTTGTTAATACTCTTTGCTGCGTGTTCCAATTTAATTTTGACAGCAACGCAATTATTTAGGTACCACAGCTGAAAACACATCCGGCTATTTTCTTCCGGGGGCTGTTCAGCCATCTTGGACATACAGCCGTTTGAAAGTCAAATAAATGAAACTAATAAAATTCAAATATCTCATAAAAAGGTTTCATTTTTAGGAAAAATACGTAAATACTTACGTTTCAAAGACCGTTTTCTTCTAATATCCTGCATCAATACTGATGAAAAAATACGTGTAGAAAGTTAACGGTTTCCACTTAACATTTATAGGAAATTAATAAACGGGGGGAAAAATACAATTATAAAAAGTCGTTTTTTCCAAAAGTAATGGGTTTTCGACCTAACATTTTATTTAACATAAATTAAAGATATTTCAAATTCCTTTATAACGGTTCCCATCGTATCCGGATATCTCATACAGTTTAGAAGATATAGTGATAAGAATTTCTATTTTCGATGGGCTATAACTCGATAACTATACGAGAGCAAAAATGTTGTTGGTGCCTTTGTAATCAGTATAAAAAACTAAAACAGCAACAAAATTGGAATGATTTCGCAACGGTAAAGTTGTTCCATAAATTTAATATACATTTATTACAAAATATTAATACATTTATTATGATGTAATAACGAGAAGGCTGCTTAACTTATTATATGCTTATCATAATTACTACTTTCATAACTTAATAATGTAATTGGGGTTTGGACAACACTGTTTGAAATCTGTACGAAACTACTTAATATTTTTTATGGTTTTTAAACGACGTTTATATGTCCATCGACAACAAATGTTGGAATAGATATAAAGTCACTCCCTTTAATTTTATCACTTGTATCCCTGGATATTCCAGCGATTTCAGTTGAGGCAGTCAAAATTGGATCGGATGCATATTTGTTAGTATTGATAAATGGAAGTTGTTGCTTTCGATAATCTAAGGCTGGAACTTCGTCAGATTCCAATACATCTGATTCTCCTTCACTTGAAAGATCTGAGCCCGATGCCATCGTATTTGTGGCAATTAATTTCATGTTTTTAAGCGTTTTTGGTACATCGTGATTGCTTTCTAGAGTCGAATGTTGGCTGGATGGTGAATGGCTATATTCGGAAGTATTTTCTTCGTCAGAAATAATGACTGGATTCAACTTGTGAGTGGTCATCTTTGCTACTACGGCACTTTTGACGCAACGACGAGGTCGCATTCCACGCCCAATAGGTAGGCGTCCAATACTAAAGACAGAGTATACAATTTTTGTTAGTTTTGCGTTCCGAAGCATAAAATTAAAAAAAATAATACGCTAAAATATATATTACATATGCGCTAAAAAAGAAAATAAATAAACATATGTATTTAGTAAGTCTGACGATCCCGCACAATTTTTAGTCCTGAAAATACCGACAATTAGTACGTCAAAATCCAGGGTTTTTAGGTGAAAATACTACATCTCTAAAAGTTTTCAGTTGTCATAATATCCTGCTTAGGATTTAAGGTTAGGTTTATATGTATTTAGGCTCGATAACATAATTGTTATGTTATATTATTATATTATTATTATATTATGTTATATTATATTAATAAGTGTTATTCCTTTTAGCAACTACACCATTTCCAATTGTAAATGAGAATAGGTCAATTGTAAATGAGATTTTCTAAGTGTAAATGAGAATAGGTCAATTGTAAAAGAGAACAGATCAAGTGTAAATGAGACTTGTTTTAGAGGCGTAGTTCTATCATTTTCGTTATTAATGCATCACTGCATAGCATTTCCAATCACCATACCACATTTCAGCTTCCTAGGTCTTGTAGTTTCCAAATTACGGCAACTGAAATCAATGTCACGCCCAGCTATATCCTTATAAAATTTCATCAAAACGCTATAGCGGTTTAGCCTTATGCTTGGGGGTCATACACGTATTTTTTCTATGTAGAGTCAAGATGTTTTCTTCAGACACCAATTTTTTTCTTTTCGTACACCTCTTTGTTTTCCTGCAATACTGCTGCTGTTTACCCAACGCAACGCGGTTTTATAATTAACACCCAGTCGAAACACTTATGTAGTTAGATAATAACACTAATTTATTTCTAGCATGCTAGAACCTTTCTATAGATTGACCTATTCTGATTTACACATGGACAATCTCATTTTCAATTGACCTATTCGCATTTACACATGGACAATCTCTTTTTCAATTGATCTATTCTCATTTACACTTGGAAATGGTGTAGTTATATGAACTGAGTAATAAAAGCAATACATAACACAAATAATAAGACTTATTTATAAATACATATAACATAACAATTATGATATCCATCCTACATAAACCTTGCCTAAAATACTAAGCAACGAATTATGCCAACCACAGAAAGCCTACCATAAAAGATGATTTTCCAATTAGTAAATGAACTGAGAAATACCCAAAAGTTGAAAAATGTAAATTTTGCCAAATGTTGTATTAAACAACAACATATCGACATTTATATGAATCCTATGACAAGCAGCACTTGAGTTGTTAGTGCAAAATAACAAAAAGAAATTCGAGCTTACGATCCCGATACGAACGCACAGATATCGAAAAACAAGGCAAACTGTGTAACTTCCTGTGTAAACTTCCTAGCAGTGAAGTCTTTTCACTAATTCTGCTTACACCCGCTGCCTGCATTTTGAAATTTTGAGTCATGCGTATTCTATGTTATTGTCTTTTCTTTGCTAGTATATTTTAAACCGCAGATCTGAAACATGTGCAAAATTAAAATTAATTGAAGTAGATTGATAGCATTGATTGAATTATTAACAAATTTTTATTTACGAAGGAAAAACTTGTGTTGGCATATTTATAAAATTTGTCTTATTCATGATATCATACTGTATATTTTAAGGTTTTAAGGTTTTTTTAAAAACCTTTGTAATATTTGTATTCTTAAAATCCCGCCATCTTGATTCTAATTTTTAATACCGAAAATCCCGGGATTAGAAAAAGCATTCAGGATCGTCACCCCTAGTATGTTTGTATGTATGTACATATGTATGTAAATAAAATATATGTATGTACATCAATACATCGTATTGTCTTAGCGTTTCCATTTACGGTATTTCTTCTACATACCTTCGTCTACGGAGGGCGTAATTGTAGTCTGTTTCTTCTCCTTCCTCATCAGACCAACTATCGTCACAGCGATTTTCTTTCGATTCTAGATTTGCATTTAATACTTCTGGTGTGGCTTTTCCATTTTGCAAATGGTCTTCTATATTTGCCTCTGTAATCGGCCAATGAGTATTGTGGTTCTCAGTCTCAAAATCCTTACCGGACTCTTCGTTGTATATCAAACTGGTATGTTGTTGTGTAGGTGTTTCCCCAGTGCTGTTGCCATTCTCAGCTTGGAGACATAATGCTTTGGACTTGATGCGATTTTCATTTATCAGCTCTATTACCTTGCGACCCAGCCTGTCCAAGTTTTCATTGTCACTGCAACAATCTGTTATATCAAGTCTCTCGTTGCTGTTCATTATGTCTATTAAAAGCTGATCTGGGCTAGGACAGGCATCCTGAAATATTAGATCACTTGTATTTCTGGAGTTACCATTTTGGCTCATTGGAATGGTAGTCAATGATGATGATTGTTGATATTGGTGGTAGAATGATAGCAAACTCCTGTCGGTCACATTTTTTTGATGGTGGTTTGACTGAAGTACATCACTGACCACATCGTGATCGTAACAGAGGCTCATTGAAATGTCACGCGAAGAGCAAAGCATACAAGGGCTTGCATCTGTTTCACTTATTTCCATTGCATCTGTCTGTGTTTCTGTGTCTACCAGCTTTGTCTTTCTATTTTCTGGTTCACTTTGGTAGCGTTGCTCTCTGCATGGACTACACTTAGGGGCGGGACCACAATATGTACCAGACCCATTGCGTCTATTGCTGGTCTTTTTTGGTTTCAGAGTTGACACGCAAAACGACTTCGGTTGATTGCAGCTATCTAGTTGAGCATACAAAGCGCATTGAACATCACTCTTAAACAGAAATATTTTTGTTTTATTAAGGTATTTAAGAGTAAGAAAATCTTAAAAATTTGTATTTTATATCTCAAATCAAGTGTATCTTGAGTAAAAGTATAGATTTAATGATTTATTACTTTTACTATAAGGGATTGAAATTACTTGACATAAACTGAGTTTTAATTACAAAACCGATTAATTGAACGAAATATAACCTTATATAATATCCAATCGGCAGATCTTTATGTTAATGGTTATTAGGTCATTATTTTGCTATAACAAGCAAAGGAATAATAAAAAACTAATTGTCTGTTCATGATTAATAAGAACAAGATCACATGCCAAAGAGCAAAATAAGAAAATCTAAGTTTAAAAGCATAATTTGGGGAAACCTACTTCTGGTGTAGTTTCCGGGTTTGGTGTTGAGGAGTCGATGTTTTCATTATGTAGTAGACCAATTGGAACGTTTAATCGACGTCGGTAATACTGCATCTTGCGTAGTGTGCTACCCAAGCGTCTACTAGGTTTATAGCCAGGGAGTTTTTTTTCTCTTCTATAGTAGAAAGAGATATAATTACAGTATAAAAATAATCATAGCACATATTAGTGATGTTACATGTGTACATTAGAGAGCTGCACAAGATGTCTTGAAACGCACATCAAGCCGCAACAAAAATTTCAAGCCTTGCACTGCTTGCTTATTTTGGTTTCGAATCAAGACATTGACTGCCGAAAGCGTGCTGATAGCAAAGCACAACAAAGACAATAGTATTCATTGCCATTCGTTGCTTTTTTGAACGAAAAGGCATAGCAATGCATGACAATTGCTATGACAATTGATAACGCATTGCAATGTAAAGCAACGAATGGTGCTAAACTCAAACGAAGACTCATGCAAAAGAATGAGATAGGTTCATATCATTGCGCGTTGCCGCCATCATCGCAGTATTGCTACTTTCGATGTCTTGTTGCCTTCCCAAAGGCACTATTGCTTTTCTGCTTACAATTCAAGCCTTTCATTGCCTTCACAGAAAAGCAACGCAACACAATGTCTTGTTCGAAGCAGGTAGAGGGCAAGGCAGCCACGGCTTGTTCGTGTAGTTGCCTTGAAGTGTTCGTGTCAAATGTGCCTTTAGTAATTCAAGACATATTGTGCAGCTCTCTAGTATACATATCGTTGCAATTGGCTAATACTTACTCCGCTATTTCCCTTTCTTTTTCCTGCAACTGTGTCATGCATTCACTTAGTTCCAAGTACAAGCGGTTTGTTTTCTCTAGCTTGTCTTCGTAAACCATTCGAATATCTTGAGCGTGTCGCCATTCCGCTGTCCGCCGTTTGATTAAATCTTGTTCGTACTTATGAATACTTGTTCCATTCTGTGTTATCTCTTTAAGGTGGGAGCGAACTTCCTCTTTCCATGATTTTTGGTTCTCGAAATATTGTTTTTCAGGTTTTCTCAACAGTTCTGGTCCTGCAATTTCGAGGTGCGACAGAATTTGTCGAAATGATGGACGATTTCTTGGCTTTGAGCTCCAGCAAAGTTTCACTAGTAGTTTGAATCCATCTGGGCACCCAGATGGAATTGGGAGTTTTAAGGAATTGTTTCCTACTCCCCAAATTATGGCTGATGAATCCACATTCTTATAAGGTATTTCACAAGTTAACATTTCCCACAGCACAACACCATATGACCAAATATCAACCTTTTCAGAACATGGCTCGTTGCGAATGACTTCCGGAGCCATCCAAGCTACGGTTCCAGCGAAGCTCATCTTCGTGCTTATCTCATTCCATTCCCTACTTGTGCCAAAATCACTAATTTTTACAATTTCGTTGGTACCAATAAGTATGCTGAATAAAAAATAAATATTATAAATAAATAATATAATAATAAGACCGAACTCGAATCTTATCCATGGCAGTTTTTTGATAATCACATTCTTTTTATTTATGATTCTTTTATGATTGATTTTTTTGATGATTTTCTTAAAATTTTAAATTATTTATTTAAGAATCCTAAACACATTCTATATACATATCTTAATATAATAATAATTTATAATATAATAACTGCTTATACTGAAGCTCACAAGGTGGCTATAGACGTCGTTTTCTGAAATTTCACCTTTCAGAAGACGTCGTATTGCGACGTCTCTGAAGGTGACTCGGTTTACGTCGCGCTCACCAGTTCTGACGCCATCATTAGAAGGTTTGTGCACACGATGAACTAATTTTGCAATGTACATTGCTACATAAAATAATTAAAATGTTTGTAGAAATTTCACCACCTTATAAAATGGCTTTTGTGGCGAATAAAAATTAAGGTATACAAATGATGCAAAAATAAAGAAGATACTCCGGAAATGATGCAAAGAATATATTTATCGCTTATATTTGTCTCAAAAATATAACATTAGCTGCGTTACAGTTCTTCTGATCTAATCCGATTATCGCGTGGAACGTTAAACCAAATCACCTGCAGATGGCACATATATTTTTAAGAAATCCGACCGACATATATTTTTAAGAAAACCGACCGATATTGCTCTTTTTCAATTTTTCTAAAATACGCGGACACACCCGCTTCCACACGCGGTCAAAACAAAACTACGAGTCCGATTCGGCTGAAATTTTGACAGCAGCTGGTTACAATAATGTACTACACGCTAGTGAATTTCTTTTGCGATCGTGGAGACCATCGGATGGTGAAGCTAAGTATGTACTTATCGGACCGCCCTATTAAGCATTAAAGAAATTTACAACAATCAGAAACTGAAATATTGCATTTCTACTGAGAGACGGCACATCAGTTCGTGCCGCAAAAATCACCAGCTAGTTTCGTAAGAGACGACGCACAGTGGCCGGTTTTTCAACTTAGCGGCCAAAAGTAATTTTTTTCAATGTCGCCGATTTCAAAATGGGTTAGGTCATATGAAAGTAGAAACCTGAGAACCTAGGGAGCCAAAAAATTACAGCTTTATCTTGATTATTTCATTAGTAACTATGCAATAAAAGACAGCACTTTTTATTTTCAACTAAAATAAACACATTTTTTCAACTTTTCACAGATTTAGATATCCATATCTCTGTCAATATTTTAGATATTAAGTTCCGGTTTTTTTTATTAAATTCTTGGATATATTCGTTGTCAAATGTTGTTACAATTGAGTAAAACTGTGGTATAGTTATTACGTAACAAGAATTCCAGAAATGCTCCAAATTTGGTTAAATTTCGTCGTATTTTGGAGCAGGACTTTTGCGCTCCAAAATGCTCCAAAACAAATTTTAAACCATTGTAAAGCTGGAAGTTTCCTCTAAAAGCCCATACCAATTTTTTTTGCATCGGTTTGCCCCACCGGGCGCTAGAGCCCATTATATGAGTCAAAGTCACACACTGCAAACGTTTTTAACATGTTTTCCGTTTTTTTTTTGTTAGTGTTATACTTTTCTTTCAAGTTATATGTATATTTGCACTAATTAGGTTTTTTTAATTATCAGGAAATTAGCTCTTATTACATATGTACTGTAAAAGTACCTGTCATAATATATTTTACCTGGAAAATTTAGGCACATAAAAATTTCTCATAAATGAGTAACAGGTAAGTATTACATGTGCATAGGTAAAAAATCCGTGACGGAAAGAGTATTTAAAGAGTTGCGTTCCTCGAGTTTCCATATTCTTGGCAAAAACATGGCTAAGTTCACATATAAAAATTTGGCAGATATTTACTTCTTACGAAAAGACGACGAAGATGTTACTTCGCATATTCTAAGTGATCCTTTTTTTTACTCATGCGATCAAGAAGAGACATATATAAAAAGAAAATATCTAACTTTTTATCGCATTTAAAAAAACGTTACACAGATGTGAATCGAAATAAGGAAAAACTGTACCAACGCAACACAGAATGGATGAAAACTGAGCACGTTTTTGAAGAAGAAACCATGACTGATAATGGCAGCGAAGGAAAGGGTAGACCAAGGAAATCGATGGACGAATGCAGTGAACGATCCAGAAGGCGTAAACTTGGCGACATCAATGACGAAATATCTCATGAGAATATACAAAATGCATTCCTTCATCAAGTAGGTCCATCAAGAAATAAAAAGGACAAGATAGAAGTAATCGAGAAAATAATGAAAGCGAGCCCCAGACGCGCCAAAAGTGTACTGAGCAGTGTTCCAACTCCGACTGATGAAAAGAAGTTTACTCCTGAGGAAGCATTTGCACTATTTTTGGATTTGAAATTAACAAAAAACCAATACAAAGAATTGCGCAAACGAACTAATGCAAAGAAATGCAACGCGTTTCCAAGTTATGACGAGAAATAAAATTCTTTATCATGGCGAGCAAATTATTGAAAATAGTCTACTTCCACTTGGTGATCTTTCTGAAGAAGCACAAGAAAAAAGAAACAAGGATTACAGATTCTTTCCTGAACACAACACAAGGAACATTTCAAGATATTGTACCAATGAGGATCTGCTTGCAGTTTTGCTGTGCACATCGGATCCATATATTTCAAATATCCGCCAAAAATGGAAATCTAGCTCAATCGAGTTAGATAGTGATGCACATAATTTACTACTAGATGAGCGGAATTCTATCAATGAATGTTTTGAAAAAATTGTTTAATTTTCATTAGTTCCTTACTTATTACCTTATTTTTATTAATCTATTTTATTAGTATGTACGTTATTGATAATAAAAAGTCTTTAATCATTAAGTAAAAAGAAACGTATTATTTTTATAATCTCTTTTTTAGGCTTTTAAGAAAATTTTAATAGGTACCCTGGTTGAAACTCTCATATCTCTGGTTTTCAACGATCGATTTTTATGATTTTAGTCTCACATTAAAGCTTAAGATTAGAAGAATCTAACAAAAAAAAACCAGAATAAAAAATTCCAAGAGAGTCAAAAGATATGGATTTTTGACCGCTAAGTTGAAAAACCGGCCACTGTGCGACGCCATTTTCAAATTGAAGACGGCGCCATTTTCATAAGAACACGATATCGAGAAAGACGTCAATTTTAAGCGGCGTCTTTGTGTAAAGGTGAGCTTCAGAATAAGCACGTTAATATACGAGTATTATTGTAAACACAGTGCACTAGCGAAACGGTTAACATCCAATAACCTAAAAATTCAATAAGGTGAATAAGTATTTTTCTTACTGACTATTCTAAAAACTGAACAGAGCAAAAAAGCGCGAAAGCTTGCATACATTCGCTTAACATAAATATAAAAAGAATAATGCCAGTGAAAAAAGCACGGTTTTTAACTTTAAATTATTAAAGTGGCGAAATCTACAATTTGTGGCACATTCTCATTTGCATTCTCAAGGAAAAAATAAATTTTTTTTTCGATTTTTTCTTTTCCATTTTATTCAACAATAAAATTTATGTTTTCAAATGAGTGAATATGGTTCTTATATGGAAAAGATTTCTTTCTGAGATAAGATAATGAAGTTTCCCTTCCAACTCTGAACACCTAAAGTGTTATTAGTTTACCGTTTCGCCAGTCCACTGTAGGTAGGTAGGTAGCTGGGTTGTCCCGAAGGACACACACACAGACTACTTTTGGTCCATTGCGATACCCTATGAATCTATATTATAGATCTATATCAACAAATTTGACAAAAACAACTTGTGGTGTGTACAATTATTTACTTCTAAGTCTCTTCAACAGTTTGTAATTGGTATTAAGTTATTATTTGCAAACGACGAAGGTTATATAGCGAATGTTATACAACAAAAGACACTGACAAAGATCGCTGATGAGGAACGTTGGCATGTTCCGAAATAGCTATCCGATCTTGCCAGTCAAGTTGCTAGTTCGAATCCCGTTGCAAATGAAACGCTGAAGCCGAAAAAATATGGGTGGTGTATGTATATACATGACGCATATAATATAATAAATATATTCAGATCTATATATATTTATTCAAAACCCAAAGAGCTACATATGTAGCGAATAAGATACGCTAATTTGAAATGCTCTATCTAAGAGATTATTAGAGAAGTACGCACCCATATGGATATATCTTCTCTGAACTACTTAAGTAGTGCTGGACAATTTCAAAGCAAATGAGTTATGGTCTGCTCATCCATAGCCTAGCGCTTCCACAAGTCGTTAGAAAAAAAAAACCTGATCTTTTAGCATGGGAGCCATGAGGCAGTGGCCAGTTACGACTCCTACCACCCGCTGAATATTCTCTCTGTCCAGTGAAATCAGACTTTTTGTATTTTTTTATCTGCGGTGATCCATTCTCACAGTCCAAACTGTCGTGTATATACGTACCAACATTGCGAACCGGAAGTATAGACGAGGTGGTGTAATTGAAGTTTTCGAAAGAGGAGGACAATTCCTACATTATTTTCTGATGGCTAACTTTACATTGTATTTTAAAAAGCCAATGATTTTCTATTACTTACTTAGGACTTTTTAAATCTCTGTGAATTATTTTGTGGGAATGAAGATATTGCATTCCAAGAGCGATTTGCTTGGCCCATGAAACTAAACGTGATGGCAGCATTACTTCTTTCTCCTTTAATATATTTTGAAGTGGGCCGAAGGGACAGAACTCCATTATAATGCAGAATACAGGTGAATGAGTACAAACACCTCTGTAGGGGAAAAAAAATTGATTAGTTCTGAAATTAAAGGATAATACTAATACATACACTACCGGCCAAAAGTTTCGAAGCACCACTCCTGTTCATAAAAAATCGTGTGGCATTTCTATATTATTGTATAAATTTTGATTTTTTCTTTTTTAATAGAATGGTTGTAAAGTGATAACTGTAATATGGAACCCAAAACGGATTTACGGCGGTCATTGTTTAATTGCATGCTCAAACAATGCACTAAGTCAAGAAATTGGGTTTTTTTGTTTATTGCACTTGCCATACAAAATCGAGAAAAAGGGTTATAAAAAACCTTTTTCAGGTACTCAGGGTAATTTTTTTTTAATGGGGTAATTACTAAAGGTAATTATGAATAATTATTACCATCCATTTTTTACCCTGGGTCAAGTATAAAAGGCTGACCTAGAACATTGACACCATTCTTTGTTCCTCAAGATTCAAACTGACCAAACGTTAAAAAAACCGAAGTTATGCCAAAAAATAAGATTGATATAAGATCTGCAGTGATTACTCTTCATAAGGAAGGCAATTCCGAGCGGATAATAGAGCAAAAATTAAAAATGTCGACTAGTTTTGTGCATCGCACCATACAAAAGTACAAGGATTATCGAACTCTTGCGGACCTTCCGCGGTCCGGAAGGCCAAGATCGGCAACAAATCATGAGGATAGAGCAATGACAATATCAAGCAGACGGAACAGGAGAAAAACGGCTCCAGAAATACAAGCTGAGATCATAACAGTCGATCAAACCCGGTGTCACTAACAACTGTAATAAGGCGGCAAGAGATGCTGGTCTTTGTGAAAGGATTGCTAAAGAAAAACCCTTACTTCGACCACGAAATAAAAAGAGAAGGCTTCAATGGACTCTAACCTATAAGAAATGAACCGAAGAGGACTTCAAAAATGTTCTTTGGAACGACGAATCAAAGTTCGAGTTGTTTGGGTCAAATCAAAGAATTTTCGCCAAACGTAGTGCCCAAGAGAACATGCTGCCGGAGTGTGTAATCCCAACAGCGAAGCACGGCTGCGGTTCCTTTATGGTCTGGGGATGCTTCTCAAGCAATGGAGTAGGCGATTTAATTCGAATCGATGGAATTATGCGAAAGGAGGAGTATAGAACGATTCTGCAGCACAATGCCATACCATCAGGCCTACGATTGATCGGCGAAGGTTTCGTGATGCAACAAGATAACGATCCCAAACACAGTTCCAAATTGTGCAGAGGCTATTTAGAGAACAAACAAACATCTGGAATATTAACAAATATGATTTGGCCTGCCCAGTCACCCGATCTCAATCCAATAGAGCTTCTATGGGTTGAGCTGGGCCAAAAGGTGCGAGAAAAAGCGACTACGTCGACAGAGGAAATGTGGAATGCATTTTTGGAATCATGGAACAATATACAACAGGAAACCATAAAGAAATTAATCGCCATAATACCAAGAATTGTAGCAAAAGTTATTCAGTGCAAAGGAGGTTTTTTTGATGAAAAATTTTTTTGTAAAAATTTTGATAATAAAAATTATTCTAAAATATAATTTTAATGTAATTTGAAAGGAAATATAATAAACTTTAAAATTTACAATTAAACTTTTTATTTTTAAAAGCTTTGGATAACTATTGTTAAGATTTGTGGAAATTTCAAGGGTGCTTCGAAACTTTTGGCCGGTAGTGTATGTATTAGTGATCGTAGGATTAATATATTCACTTGAATTTTATTATATTCTCATGATCCAACTTTCTCAAGTGTTTAATATCAGTTTCTTTAACTTCTTTCACTTTCTTAACCGCAACAGTTTCATTCCTAAGCTTTCCACTGAATACAGCTCCTTGGGCTCCACTTCCCAACCATTCAAGATCTGTGATAGATTCGAACGGAATTTCCCAATTTTCTGTTCTTCCATTTTTTATTTCAATCACACCGGCTTTACCAATGAAAGAAAAAACTGGTTTCATGCATCCTAACAAACCATACATCCATCCAATAGGTTTTTCCGGATGACCGAATGGGCCTGTTGGATTCCATCTCTGTTGGCATGTGTTTTCCGGGCTACTATCTGTAATAACTATTTCATTTCGATGTTGCTGTTGGAAAGAATCTATCTTATACGGATGCTCTGTTGACACAAATCCTAAGTGTCCAAATTCCTCTTGTATGCAGGCCATACTAAGATAAGATATATGTATGTAGATATTTTTGTTAACATGTTTATATATGTATGTATATGTTATATATGTATATGTATAAATTGTGTATATACTTATATAAATTTCTATGGTTATACATAGAAGATTTAACCAAGGCAAAAGTGCTCGTAAATCTATTATAAATAATTCCCCAGTGAGACTAGAAAACAACCTGAAATTGTTCCGGAATCGAAATGATCGACACAATTTCAGGTGTCGTCTATCCTAATAAATATTACCCACACATTAACAGTTTTACTTGTTGGAGTTTTTGAAGGAAAAACGAAGTCCAAAAATTATAATGACTATTTAGAGCATTTATTAGTGAGTCGCAAAATTTATTAAAAGGTGTACAGTATCGTAAAAAACACATATATATATGCTAATATATTGGACATCAAGGCACATTCTGGTTTTTTTCCCTGACAAAAATGTACACAACTAGGTGAATGTTGGCAACGCAAAATCCTTTTAAATTCACTGATCATTCTCTTCGTACTAAAACGGACTTCAGGAGCAGAATTCATCTAGTGCGTAGTTAGTGCTTTTCGCAAAAAATACTAAATTCTGAAAAAAGATAAATAAATACTTTTTAAATTAAAAATGATTTTTATTTGTGCTTCTTCGCTTATACATATATGTAAGTGGGTTGGTGTTAATAGGCAATAGTCTCCAGCAATAGTTTGCCATCATAGTTGCACCCCAGGATCCTTCATAGCGCTTTTCAATTGCCATCATTTGCTGGAGGAATCTTTCCCCGTGCTCGTCGCTTACAGCACCCAAATTTTCCGGGAAGAAGTCTAGATGAGAGTTCAAGAAGTGCATCTTAGTTGTAATCGTTTCGGTCAGCTGTAGTAGCTCTTCAAGTGGATGGACCTTAACGTAAAGTGCCCAAAAATTTCAAAAACGATTATCTCGAAAACGGCTCGTTTAATTTTTTTTATTTTATCATTTTTGGAATCAGCGGACAAAAATTCTTGAGACTATGCTGTTAAACAGCTCGTTACAAAATAGCTGTCGACCAGTGTAATTATTGTGGTAAAGTCGTATTAATTGAAGTTTGAAAAAAATATTTCTGTTATCGTTATAGTGTCTAGAAGTTATTGTGAATATTTCAAACGAAATACAGTGGACCGTCGGTTAACGTACACAATTGGTTCCAGCATCTTGTTCGTTATGCGAAACGTTCGTTAAGCAAAACCATTATTCCCATATAAATCAATGTAAAATGAATTAATGCGTTCCAGGTCGAAAAAAATACACTCTAATATGTTTCAATTTGAACTATTATTGAAAGAATGTAACATAAAATGCATCAAAAGAACTGAAAAAATACACCAATATATTTAAAGTTCAGCTTTTATTGAAAGAAAGTTAAATGAAACGTATAAAATTTGCAATTTTTATAAAAACAAAATTAAAAATAGAATATTTGTATGTTTCAACACGTCTTGTTAATTTTACGAACACAGGCAATTATGCACAAAAATAAAACAAAAGGCACAATTATGAAACAAAAGCTAAACACAGATAGCACTATAATGTGTATTCGGTTTCCCATGTTTCGTTGCTTAGCACAGACAGAAGTTTTACATGCAATTAAGGTTTCCCCCTTTTTCGTTGGTCGTTATGCGAAACTTCGTTCATTAAGAGAAACTTTTTTTCCCCAAAAAAAGTGTTCGTTATGCGAAATGTTCGTCAACGTTCGTTAACCGAGGGTCCACTGTATGTGTTTTTACTTTGGTGGATTTTTTTTAATGTTCGGTTGGTCCTTTGCGGAACCGTAAGGCACCCGGAGTTCGAAATTGACCGAATGCGAATGATTGTTATTTTGAAATGGGCGTAGAATTCGTGATTTTCGAACAGACGAGGAGCTTGCCGAATTTGCCAATTCGTTTGCGTGGTCGGAAAGTGAAGATGATGGCGATTTTTCTGCTGACGACAGTGCTAATCATCCAGATTTCGACTATGATGCTGCTTTGCGTACTAAAAACTTAATCGCGAGACATCCACCTGGATAACGTTGGGCATTTAACAGAATATATCAAGGAAGGGAAGCCACAATGCAAATATCCAAAATGTACGTCCCGAACAAAGGTCCGAATCCAAAAATGTGGGGTACATTTGTGTTTTTCGCCTGAAAAAAATTGTTTCTCTGAGTTTCACCAAAACCAAATGCCATTTTTAATACTTTTATGTTAATTTTCCTGTAAATTTTTTAAAAAAAAATTTCTTTGGTACAAAACCCCTTTTTTCAATCTGATGCCCGGGCACCTAGCGGTTCCGCTAGGAACCAACCATGTATTGTTTACCTAGTTCAGGTAAGTAGCTCCTATAAACAAAGTCATAGAAGAATAATAGTTCAGAATCGCGAGTTTTCCAATATATTAATTTTTTTCGGTTGAAAAAGAAAAATCAGGTTATTAAGGGTTAAGTATCGGAATTCGTATATTGCATACCAATAACTCTCACAAGTTTAATATTGCTGAAAAGATGTTTTA
The DNA here is from genome assembly GCA_949629155.1 of Myopa testacea. NCBI lineage: Eukaryota > Metazoa > Arthropoda > Insecta > Diptera > Conopidae > Myopa > Myopa testacea. The sequence continues at coordinate 6,516,670 of OX451348.1, read as the reverse complement.
TAACTCTTAACTTGCAATATGAATTGGTTAACACATTTACCGAATGATGTCACAAATTTTGGAACAATTAATAAAATAAATGCTTTAAATTTGAAAATCATCATATGGAAATTAAAAATCTGTTTAAAAACAGAAATCAAGCGTGTGCTCGAATTTATTATAGATTAGTTGAAAAAGTTGTTGTTGTTGAAAGTGTGTCTGAAGACCTCTCGATTTCTCGTCGTGCACAAGTATAAGATCCAATTGACATAAGAACTGAAGCCCGTACGTAATAAATTTTAAAATTAATAAAAATGATTTTTCTAAATATAATTATTAAATACTAATTATTAAAAATTTGAAAATAATAATAGTGATTAGAACGATAATCGTCTGTGTCGAGTCACGACCACGTAACAAAGGTATTGCAAGAGTCACGGAAATCGTCTCGTCTTGCTATTACGTCGCGGTCACCAACATTTTTATGCGTAGAAAAGGTTTGCGTACAAGATATAAATTTCAGTGTTGGTAGATTGTTAGAAAATGTTATCATTGTGGTTAATTTCATTTAGTAAACGATTTTTCTCGCGTTTACAACCGTTGCTAAAATATTGAATAAACTGTGCAAATTATATTAGATTAATATTTGTGTTATATTGTGTATATTATTTCGCTTAAATTGTAGTAAAAAATGTACCAGTTTCTCTCTTTTTGGAAGTTTCCAACACTAAAGCAAATTGTAAACAAAGACATTTCCAATTCCACGCGCAGAAGTGAACAATCTTGAAATGCTTTTACAAGTGCCTTTAAATAAATAAATAAGTGCATTTTTATTTTGTGTTGAGTTGTGCGCGGAAATATGGACTCTGTAGCTGAATTTTTGGTTGTGGAGATTTCGCGGATTTTTAACTCCGCCCTGGCCGAAGTTCATACCCTCTACACACGTTTACTTAGAAATAAGTCGTGGCAATGTTCTACTTCTTTCCATTTTCAATCTCAAATAGCCTGTGATGGCAGAGAATATTCGTGCCGAATTTCAGAACCATACATTCGTTTTACTGTAATCGACAGGTATTTAATAAAGACCGCGGGGGCCACGTCCATTTTTTGTAGTATGTTTTGATCCAAGACAGTGGACTCGTGAAAAAAAGTTCGTTCTACAAGCTGAGAAATTGAGCTATGAGCTTGGATGAATATATATTTACTATAAAAAGTAGGCGTAACAATGGTCCGATTTTTGGTCCATTTCCCATACCAATGAGTTTCTTCTGATAGAGAACATTCGTGCAAAATTTAATGAAAATATTTCAATTCGTTCTCATGTCATCGTGACTTTCAGATCAAGCATTCGTGCAAAATTTAATGAAAATATTTCAATTCGTTCTCATGTAATCGTGACTTTCAGATCAAGGATACATATACTTTTGTATACCTGTCACACGTCCTTTAATGCGTTACAAACCGAAGCACAAAGTGAATATACCTTTATCACTTCCTGTGTAGAGTATAAAAATGTCATATTTGCCAAGCAAGCAAGTATGGCTAGGCCGTGGTTATTGCTTTTAACACAATTGGAGCAACAGGATATAGCAACATTTCCAGGCAACAAGAAATTCCATGGCGTTAATTATAATGGCTGGGCAACTGTTGCTCAGCAACAAAAATTTCATATGTCAAATTCTTAATGGTGGTGTAACACTAGGCAACTTGAGGCCGTCTTAGAAAACCTTAAACTGTTTCTTACATTTTCTCCAGCATCCTTTTTTAGAGGATTTTCCATTTCTTTTAGCAATTGATAAATATAATGTGTAATTTTTTTTAAATAGGAATGCCGTATATTTTCTATTTCAGAAATAAATTGCTTGTAATAATAATAATAAAAATTTCGTTAAATATTAACTTAAATAAATTGGCATTAAGATGCCTAGTGTGACACCCCTCACAATGCAAATTGTCAAATTTTACATGACACAATATAAACAAACACACCGAAGAAGAACAAGTATGATTCTGTTGCTGTCAAAATTAGAAATTAGTCCGGAGACAAGATACAAAATGGAATGCAAACCACGGCAACAAACTGGAAAGCAAACTTTTTTCTCGATCTCCATAAGAGCCCATGTAAATTTGACAGCTAAAAATGTATCTTGTATCCTGTTGCTCCGATTGTGTTTAATGCTTATGCTATGGCCGTGGTTATGTTATTATGGAACGTGGTTATCGTTCCAAAATATTACGACTTAATATATGTTAAACACATTTCAATTAATATAAACATTTGGTCTTCCATCGCGTCGAAAACAACATCTAAAATAATACGTTTTCTCATTTGTGTAGTAGACGGGTTGCTGTTGATGGTGAGAAAAAAATATATATTTTTGAAGAAAGCAAGCGTGGGTCAAGCACAAGCGTAACCACTCTTTTTGCACGGACTCCGATCACAAAAATGAGCGTAATTTCCCACCAAGTTTTGCTCGATAGCATAACCACGGGCTATCTGTCAAAATTTCATCCATGAATTGGCACAGCAAATAGAAGAAAATTTTACTCACCAGAGTAAATTTATTTCAACATTACTTACCACTAGTAAAAAGTAACCAATTGGCACACACCCTAAGTATAAATATTTTTCGACCTGAAATGCGGATATTACACTATAAACATTGTTTGTTGTCGATGAACCATTTTTGCTCTCTCTCAAAATTTTGTTCAGAATTGTTTTTACACATAGAGCAAACAAATATCAATATTTACAAATAAAAAGCAAAGTTACGGAGTTGCTTTGAGATTATTTTTCTTACATGAAATACCTTTTATCAATAAAAGTGCACTTATTTCAGTGATAAACGCGAGTACTATTTTATTTCAGCACACTAGAACACCGTTTTAATCGAAGTTTGTTGTCGACGACCACAAAACATTTTGTTTTGCTTCGCAAAAGTTCATTCTCTCTGGATGAACTCAACTCTGAAATCTGAGAGCGTAAGGCTGACAGTTTTGTACAGAAAGCAAAAACAATTTTACAGTTATTTCGAACAATGTTCGTAGTGTAATATCCGCAAAACTGAAATTTCGACGTGAGTGAGGTTAATTCGAAAGTCAACATTTTATGTAGCCCTGACGGCAGGTAAATTTTTGACAACCGTTGAATATTCTCTTCCATGTCGAGTATTTCGAAATTATTTAAAAGTGGAAAAGAAAATTAGGAAAACTTATATTATTATTATTATAAGATGTTGTGCTTTTAATATAATAGCTAGTAATAAAGGAAAATCCTTTTTTGATATTCTTGAATAATTCTTTGTTTAATTTTGTAGACAATCGTGAAACTGAAAATTTTTTCTGTCAAAATTTCATCCATGAATTTGCACAGCAAATAGAACAAAATTTTACTCACGAGAGCTCATTTCAACATTACTTACCACTAGTAAAAAATAACCAATCGACACACACCCTTATTTTTTTATATTTGAACTTTGGTATTAATTTTCTCAAAAAGTGTTTGATCATAGGTACCTAATTTAAAAAGGAGATTCAGGAGCACATATTTGTCTTTCAATGAAGAATTTAGGTGTAAGTGTAATTTTTTAATATTTTTTTTTCCGACGTTAAGTCCTCTCCCGTCTAAACGGGGGGAAATTGACCCCCCTCCAATTCGGTTTTTTTCTTGTCTCGACCCTACACACTACACCCTACACGCCCTAATCTTTTGTCCCCTCTTATGCGGTCTTGAATACCTGATCCCGCAACTTCACTTAGACTTGCTTTCTTGAAATATGTATATTTTTTCTCACCTTCAACAGCAACCCGTCTACTACACAAATGAGAAAACGTATTATTTTAGATGTTGTTTTCGACGTGATGGAAGAACAAATGTTTATATTAATTGAAATGTGTTTAACGTATATAAAGTCGTAATATTTTGGAACGATAATCACAGGAATATAATAGATAGATTTATCAGTTAATTCCATTTTTTCACTCCATTCACCTCTTCAGTACTTTTGTGAATATTGAGACTAAGGCCGTGGTTATGCTATCGAGTTTTGCTTGGCAAGTAGGACTTTTTGTTGTTGTTTTGTGTGCAAACAATTCTCTCTATTACACACAAAACAACAAAAAAAAAGTCCTACTTGCCAAGCAAAACTTGATAGCATAACCACGGCCTTACTGTTAGAAGAATAATAGGGAAACCGTTAGATATTTTAATAGGGAAATATACTATTCATATGTGGATCGCAATGACCAAATTCATTTACAGCCTTATCTCGTATTTTTAAACGCAAACGCAAACTCAAACGCGACTCAAACGCAATGCGTTTCAAATGGTATGATCAAACTTTTTCGAGTAGATTGCGTTTCAGTTTTGAGGAGAAACACAAAGGTATACAAACTTTACGTAGTCTTGCAGACTTCCCCTGCTTGCAGAGCACAAAGAGTTACCATGCATTAAGCATGCTTAGCATTTTTACAAGTATTTTTTAGGAATCCCAATGAATTAGTGCTATCATTGATGTATGGCAACAATTTGTACAACAAAAGCAAATCTGATAATACGCACACAATGTTTACATATTGATATTGTGTTTATTATCGTGTGCTCTTTATGCGAGAGTGAATATAGCAGCAATATTCCTCGTGCGATTACCAGAGCGCAGCGTCATAGCGTGGAATAAAATACGGGGATACTCAGAAGAGGGACAAATCGGATCTTTTACATGTCTTTTGGAGAAGGTAGCGCCGTGCATAAAAAAAATTGTATGAGCCACTGTTCAGAATCACACCAAACGCGAGCATTTTGCGGTCGTCTGGTTTGAGAGACTTTTTCCACGAAATAGCTCATCCATCATGCCACAAATACGTAGTGAAGTCTGCTAAGCATGTAAATTACCAACAAAGCTGCGTTTGGGTTTGGTTCCGCGTTTCGAGTGCGTTTGAGAGATTTACAAATTTTTCTCTCTCAATTCTTCGAAAAATACGAAAAGCACAAAACAAAACGCGAAATAAACGCAACGCGAAAAGATACACGATAAGGCTGTTAATAAGTATCTCAAAGCAATGAAATATTTATAAGAACCTGATTTAGGGAAGACGCATATCCTCGTGGTTGAAGAATCATCACATTCTCCAACATGGGCTCTCAAAAATGCATGGATTAAACTATCAAAATGGTTTATTAAGAGCGGAGTCTTAGTTGAATTCGGCCTGAGTGAATTCATATGATAATGATAATGTCTATCTTTCCAACAATACCAATAACATCGAATTTCGTAAAGTTTAGGAGATATAGCCATGCAATTGTCAAAGGGCTTGGGAAATAGTACTTACGAGTACGTGATTGTGATTTTAAAAACGCGTTTTCTCCTAAGATCCTGAACTCATATTGATAAAAAAAATATGTGTCGAAAGGTAAGAAACTCTACTTACTTATAATTGCGATAATTATGTGAATTAATAATATATTTTACTTAAAAAAAATTAATGAATGAAAAAAATAATATTAAAAATAATAATTATAAATAATATTAATTATTTTTCTCCAAAAATGAAAGGTTTTCGACAAAATATTATACACATAAATGAAAGATAATTCGACAATCTTTCCAACAATACCAATTTCGTAAAGTTTAGGAGATATAGGCATGAAATTTTCAGAGGGCTATAACTCCGGAACTAGATGAGAGCGGGGAAAATGTTTGTTGTTGGGGTCAGCGCCAAAAACAACAGCAACTGCAACAACTCAAGAACAGCAATGATTAAGTCAATAGCAATAGCAGATTAAAAAGAGAATCTATGATTTTATTATAACAAATTCTTATAATAAATATTACAAATAATCGTTAAGGTTTCGTTGTATGTTGCGCTTGAACCTTGAGACCCACCTTCTCTCTCTGGCATTTTTGTCCACTGATACAGAATTTTTTTTACAAATTGATATATGAAGCAACATTGGGAAGTTTGATGTGATTGCCTATGGTTTCGTTGTTGTTTAATAACATCCTTAATATAATTGCGGCCTAAACCGACTGCGATTTAATGTGTTAATTTCTCAATAACAGTACGAAAAGTGATGCAAGTTTTTAAAAGTTTAAAGGATTTTTTAAAAGGTTTACTGAAAAAACTGTATTCTTATAGCCAGTTGAATACATACATTTTTACGGAAATAGTTTTTAAAATTATTCCGCATAAACAGTTGCCCAAATGTACATATAAATATTTTCTATGCAATATGTATAAATGCATGTTTTGATTTTTTAACAATTAAGGTAGTGCAGTTCTTGCTTATTCAATACATCTCTAAACAATATGTCGCGCTTATCGCAATTTTTTACACCACTATTTTTCACAGCAAATCACAACCACAGCAGACTTCTCTAACGAGTAATTTTTTGGCTAAAATGCTTGGCTTATAAATTATTATGAGATGACGTCAATGCAAAAGATAACTCGAACTATTCACTGAATTAAAACCGTTCGGTTTTTGTATTATTTATAGCCGTGTAACCAAATCAATCTGTCGAACGAAAAATCAGACACAATGAAATCCACGCACTGATTTGCACTACTGAGAATCAATTTTTGAGAACTGTAATTAAACCAAGATAAGAGCAGGGCTTCCAATTTTTTCATGTAGGCATCGTTGGGTAAAGAAGGAACGTTCTACGTAATCAAACAAGCTGTTAATTGTGGCCAATTTAAAGGCCTTGGTCACGTACTTCCACGAAGCTTGATATTTTAAAGGACCCTGCAATAAAAATATAAAGGCAGTAGAAAAGCGAACCTTAATTTTAGGTTCAGACCCAGATAACATTAAAAAAATTAAATTTTGAATCATGACAATTGAACCATCATAAGACTTAACAATTATTGATTAAAATGAAGATATAATTAGCTGTGGTGTCCTTTTTTATAATCGTAGAAAAGACTCTCATAAAAACCAAACTTAAAGTGATTAACGAATTGAGTGAATAGTGGGTAGTGTAGGCCACACTCATAAGTCGCTTACACTTTAGCTATTGGTACAGCTGTTTTATAACTAATAAAAAACTGGGTTGTAATATAGACACACAATGTTTCGGAAAAAACCCTATACACCGCCTCACAGGGTTAACATGCATAGGTCCGAATAATAAGAGAAAGAAAAGAAGCAAGAAACAAAAAATCGAAATTGCTTGCTCTCTGCTTGTCGTACCCATTCCTTATGCTGTAAACACATAGAACTCGTTCGGCGACTATTGTGGCCGCGAATTGTCAAAACAAGACAGGCTCTTACGGGAAACAAGAAAAAAATAAAATGTTGTCGCTGCCGAAAACGACAAAACTGCGAAATTTTATCAAAAGCCTTAGGCTTTAAACACAATCAAAGCAGCAAGTTGCAACATCAATTCCTACTGTCGAAATTATATGGACTAAGCCCATATGAGGAGATCCCATATATGGAGATCGAGAAAAAAAATTTTTATTTCCCCTTTGCTTGCAAAATCTTTCTTGTTCTTCTTCCTTGTGTTTGTTTACATTGAAATTTGTACATTGCATATGCGGATATTACACTATAAACATTGTTTGTTGTCGATGAACCATTTTTGCTCTCTCTCAAAATTTTGTTCAGAATTGTGATTACACATAGAGCAAACAAATATCAATATTTACAAATACAAAGCAAAGTTACGGAGTTGTGATTATTTTTCTTACATGAAACACCTTTTATCAATAAAAGTGCACTTATTTCAATCCTAAACGCGAGTACTATTTTGTTTCAGCACACTAGAACACCGTTTTAATCGAAGTTTGTTGTCGACGACCACAAACATTTTGTTTTGCTTCGCAAAAGTTCATCCTTTCTGGATGAACTCAACTCTGAAATCTGAGAGCGTAAGGTTGACAGTTTTGTACAGAAAGCAAAAACAATTTTACAGTTATTTCGAACAATGTTCGTAGTGTAATATCCGCAATACAAGTTTTGACATATCATATTTGTACTATATATGACATATCATAATGCTGCTATGCTAAAGGGTTTTCCAATATGAGGTGTAATTTTGATATTCAAAGGATAATGCCATTTTTTGAGATAAATTATCGCATGTTTATTGGAACACGCAATCTTATGGCAGTGACTGAAATAAGCAACGCACTGACGGAGAGCATTCCAATTATGCGCTACGAAGTAAAATTGGCAGCAAATGTTAGAAAAATGTTCATGTGCGTGTCAATATTAAAAGATTTTTTGAAAGAAACATATGCCCTGTTATATATGAATCATACATTCAATGGGGTACGATTTTTTACACAGTCAACAAAAGAATTTCGACTATAAAATTTTATCACAAAAATATTTTTTTTGAATAATCATAATTAAATTAAGAAAAGGTTTAAAACTTTTAAGGTAAAAGGGATAAACCGCTTAACATTTATTAAAAAACTGGTATGAAAGAAAGTTATCCATTTAAAATAATTTTTTTATTTGCAAAACAAGAAAAACCTTAGTATATTTACTATGTTGCCACTGTATAAAACTTCAAGATCCTTAACAAGAGAGAAATACAACGATATGATGAGTTTATTGTCTTACATACCAACTACTATATAACTATTCTTATAATATGTATGTTATTTTTAAATGTGGTATACATAAGTCCATTCGGAGATAGAAATATCGTTCATTAGATCATTTTAATTATTATTACTTCATAACAAAATTAGAAAGTGTTAAAAACATCACTCAAATTGATTAGCTTTTGACAATATTTTCAAATTTATTCAAATGCAAACCTTTAAATATCTCGAAAGGTTTGCATTTGAAAAATGGACTTATACATGAAAAAATGGACTTATATCACTTTCAAAACTAACAGCTAATATGTTGACGCGAAGCAGCAATTTCGGTTTAGCGTGCAACTTTAAAAGCTGTTAAAGCCCTACACACGAAGTGAATAGGGTATATTCACTTACTGCTTCCGTTTGTAACGTATTAAAGGAGGCGTGACAGGTATAGAAAAGTATATATATTCTTGATACGCGTGACCTCCTGAGTCGTCTCTCTCTCTGTCTGTCTGTCCGTCTGTGGAAATCACGATTACAAGAGAACGAATAGAGAGAGAGAACTTAGAGATATCTTCATCAAATATTGTCTATCATTAGAAACTCATCGGTATTGAAAATGGCCAAAATCGGAGCATTACCACGCCTACTTTTACCACGATACTGAATATAAATTCATCCATGCTTATAGCTCAATTTCTCAGCTTGTAGAACGAATTTGGGATTAAATTTTGTCCAGAAGTCCACTGTCTCTGACCAAAACAGATCACTAAAAATGGGCGTGGTCCGCCCACTAATTAAATAAAACTCGATTACAGGAGAACGAATAGAGATATTTTCATAAAATTGTCCAAGATTATTCTCATTCTCATTGGTATTGAAAATGTTTTTTCTAAATTAATTCAAATGCAACTTTTTAAATATCTCAATAAATGAAAAGATTTACTTATTCCATTTTCAAATATAACAGCTCATATTATTTTTTATCTTACCTGTTCATATATTTGTTTCTAACTGTGGAATTATTTATAACTAGCAAAGAATATGTAATAATATTGTATATTCTTTGGTACTAGTTAATTTATTTATTTATATATACGAACTTATCTCAGAAATATTATTAATAATTAAATTATTTTACTATTAGATCTTAAGAAATTAAGGCACATAATTCCTTCTTAAAGCCGGTAGTACGCTTTTACATTGACTTTATTTAGCAGCTTATCCGAACGTTTCTCATTGTATAATTCTTTCTTATCCTTATTTGACATTATCTCAATAAATAGGCTTTTTCACAAAGGAATGTAAATATCTTATGATATAAATATATCACATTGTCCTTGGCTAGACGTATTTGCTTTTGAAACTATTTCTCTTCTGGTGTCTTGAAACTAGTGTTGGGCATTATAGTTCACTACAGAGAGCGATCTTTCTAGATCAATCAGCTGTCGTGAACTACACCATTTCCACGTGTACATGAGAATAGGTCAAGTGTAAATGAGAATAGGTCAATTGTAAATGAGATTTTCCAAATGTAAATGAGATTAGGTCAATTGTAAATTAGATTTTCCAAGTGTAAATGAGATTAGGTCAATTGTAAATGAGATTTTCCAAGTGTAAATGAGAATAGGTCAAGTGTAAATGTGAATAGGTCAATTGTAAATGAGATTTTCCAAGTGTAAATGAGAATAGGTCAATTTTAAATGAGATTTTCCAAATGTAAATGAGAATAGGTCAATTGGTCCGCCCACTAATTAAATAAAACTCGATTACAGGAGAACGAATAGAGATATTTTCATAAAATTGTCCAAGATTATTCTCATTCTCATTGGTATTGAAAATGTTTTTTCTAAATTAATTCAAATGCAACTTTTTAAATATCTCAATAAATGAAAAGATTTACTTATTCCATTTTCAAATATAACAGCTCATATTATTTTTTATCTTACCTGTTCATATATTTGTTTCTAACTGTGGAATTATTTATAACTAGCAAAGAATATGTAATAATATTGTATATTCTTTGGTACTAGTTAATTTATTTATTTATATATACGAACTTATCTCAGAAATATTATTAATAATTAAATTATTTTACTATTAGATCTTAAGAAATTAAGGCACATAATTCCTTCTTAAAGCCGGTAGTACGCTTTTACATTGACTTTATTTAGCAGCTTATCCGAACGTTTCTCATTGTATAATTCTTTCTTATCCTTATTTGACATTATCTCAATAAATAGGCTTTTTCACAAAGGAATGTAAATATCTTATGATATAAATATATCACATTGTCCTTGGCTAGACGTATTTGCTTTTGAAACTATTTCTCTTCTGGTGTCTTGAAACTAGTGTTGGGCATTATAGTTCACTACAGAGAGCGATCTTTCTAGATCAATCAGCTGTCGTGAACTACACCATTTCCACGTGTAAATGAGAATAGGTCAAGTGTAAATGAGAATAGGTCAATTGTAAATGAGATTTTCCAAATGTAAATGAGATTAGGTCAATTGTAAATTAGATTTTCCAAGTGTAAATGAGATTAGGTCAATTGTAAATGAGATTTTCCAAGTGTAAATGAGAATAGGTCAAGTGTAAATGTGAATAGGTCAATTGTAAATGAGATTTTCCAAGTGTAAATGAGAATAGGTCAATTTTAAATGAGATTTTCCAAATGTAAATGAGAATAGGTCAATTGTAAATGAGATTTTCCAAGTGTAAATGAGAATAGGTCAAGTGTAAATGTGAATAGGTCAATTGTAAATGAGATTTTCCAAATGTAAATGAGATTAGGTCAATTGTAAATGAGATTTTCCAAGTGTAAATGAGATTAGGTCAATTGTAAATGAGATTTTCCAACTGTAAATGAGATAAGGTCAAGTGTAAATGCGAATAGGTCAATTGTAAAAGAGATTGTCCATGTGAAAATGAGAATACGTCAATTGTAAATGAGATTTTCCAAATGTAAATGAGATTAGGTCAATTGTAAATGAGATTTTCCAAATATAAAAGAGATTAGGTCAATTGTAAATGAGATTTTCCAAGTGTAAATGAGAATAGGTCAAGTGTAAATGCGAATAGGTCAATTGTAAATGAGATTGTCCATGTGAAAATGAGAATAGGTCAATTGTAAATGAGATTTTCCACATGTAAATGAGATTAGGTCAATTGTAAATGAGATTTTCCAAATGTAAATGAGATTAGGTCAATTGTAAATGAGAATAGGTCAATTGTAAATGGGAACAGATCAATTGTAAATGAGAATACGTCAATGTTAATATATACATATATTCAATGCTGTTAATTTAGTATTTAATAATTAATAATTTAGTATTTTAAATAATAATAATAATAATAATAATTTTCATAAATTACATATGTTACGAGAAATTATTGCTCAATATACATTTTACGTTGATTTACAATATCAAAAGCATTGAAAAATTAATAAAAATGCATACAATTACAATAATAATTAGAATTTTCAATAATAATAGAATAATTAGATTAGAATTTTCATTAGGTGCCATAGTTATTTACTCCTAATTGAATGAAATGCTTTTTCAGCCGATTCTTTCTTCTTACTGTGTTTGGGATATTAACAAGCTCAAACGGAAGCTCATGAAATACACTCGTAACTAAAAAACAAAGTCTCATTTACACTTGATTTGTTCTCATTTACAATTGATCTGTTCCCATTTACAATTGACCTATTCTCATTTACAATTGACCTAATCTCATTTACATTTGGAAAATCTCATTTACAATTGACCTAATCTCATTTACATTTGGAAAATCTCATTTACAATTGACCTATTCTCATTTACACTTGGAAAATCTCATTTACAATTGACCTAATCTCATTTACATTTGGAAAATCTCATTTACAATTGACCTATTCTCATTTACACTTGGAAAATCTGATTTACAATTGACCTATTCTCATTTACACGTGGAAATGGTATAGTTCGTTCATATAGTTCACTCGGTCATTTAGTTCAGTAGTTCGTTCGCTCATTGAGTTCAGTACTTTACTCGGTTAATTGGCAAAATTATATTTAATTTTGATATTAATGTTTAATACTGTATACATGATTAAATTATATATTGTTAAATTTTTAGTAACATTTTTTTCCATTCATTAATTTTTTTTTCAATGGACATAACTCGGAAACAAGACGAGAGCTCCACTAACTCATATTGTTGTTGTCGTTCCAACAATAAAGGAACAACAACAAAAGTAACTACAAAATCGGAGTTATGTCATTGTGCCTGAATTGTGCCAAGATTTCAAATAAAAATTTCATATGGAAACATCTTCTGAAATTGATCTAACCAACTGAAACATACAGAAAAACTAACTAGCAGGTGAACTGAAACGAACTAACGAACCGCTGAACTAAAAGAACGAGTGAACTAAAAGAGCGACTGAACTAAAAGACCGAGTGAACTAAAAGAACTAAGAACTGTGAACTATCATAGTTGACGCAAGTGATTCGTTCAATCATAGAGAAAGAACAAAGTGTATAAATAGTAAAGAGATATTATGACTCAAAGAAGAACAAGATTAGATGTGCCATTATTAGCATGAATACACACCACTCTGCCGCTATCGAAAGGCAGCGCAGCATGGTGAATTTACAGTAAAACATAATTTTCACCATATTATGATTGATAAATATTTGGTAACTTTTGCTTCGCTTTCGGAGGAAAGTACGGAAGCACTTCAACTTTGTTTTTGTTCTAGTAGAAAAGTAACAAAAAAGTGTACAACAACAAAATGCTTTTGTATGCCTTCAATCCCTTGTCTTCTCAGTGCTCGTAACAAAACAAAATTGAATGATCTCCTAATGAGTGAGAGGTTCGGAAGATCTTCTTAATGAGTATGAAGGGAGCGGAAGATCGACTTTGCTTTTGTTATTTTGCACTAACAATGCAAGCGAATATGCGTAAGAAAAGACCGATCCATCACTCGCATGCTTAGTAAAGTGTGAAAGAAAGAAACGATCAATTTGTGGAGTACAGCGGGCGATGAGAAGAACGGTGCGATTCGTCTGGATTTGTTTTAAATTTTGCATTTTAAGGTTTTTGAAAGAAATTTTGCTTTTCGTAGCTTTGTTCTGCTTCTTATTCGATGTCCAAGCTATGTAAAGCGCTGGCACGATCTACGTTCCGAGCATAGCGTGCTCTTGAAGAATTCGTATAGGCAGAAGATTTAAGAAGAAGAAGACTTTAGACGGCATATCTGTATACTTAATAACTTATACGAGTAAAAATAAAAAGTTAATGGAAGCAAAAATAAAAAATGAAAGAATGGAAATATTTCAGAGAAAATATTTATATTATGTACGAATTCGATTTTTTATGAGTACGAACGAATCGGAAGATCGACTTTGTACTTGTTATTTTGTAGTAACAACTGAAGTGCTTCTGTCTGACCGTCTATAAATTTACCATGTTATTGTAGTGTCCAAAACCATTTTTAAAATTAAATTAAAGACTAAAATTTTTAAAATTTATGATTTTAGTTCTATTAAGGAAGCATTGCCTATGGGCTGGCAATAAAACGAAATCAACCCTGCATTGAGCTCAGTGTATCGAATTACCAATAACACATATTGGTACAACAATTATATTATAATTTTATACATATAAAATAACAATAACCTAATTTAATAATAAACCTAATTTAAAATACTAATAATAATAATATTATGCCGGCAAAACGTTGCAAAAAACCAAATTCCTTTAATAAACGAAAAATAATAAAGCGAAAAAAAAATCCAAGCTTGATAGACCGACAGACGTAAGCACTTGATTTTTTATTGTAAAGAAACCAAAAAGAAGTCTAATTCCCCTGTTCCCTCAACCCCTGCTGTTACCCACAATTCGATCGTTTCGTTTTCAACTCCTTTGACATACAAGATTCCATCGCTCAACTCTTCTTACGCATAATCATTTATGAACGAAAATAAGCAAATCCGATTTGTATTTATACAACAACAAAGCAATGGCAATGAGAAGCAAATAACAAAAAGCATGGTAAACAAAGGCAAGAGAGCGAAGTAAATCAAAAGACCGACAGACGTAAGCAACTGAATTGTTATTGGAATTCATCAATTATTTCTCTCACTCCTCATCTACGCATAATCTTCTTACGCATAATCATTTACCAAGTAAAACGAAGTTCACCACGAATTTCTCTGCTGCTATTCGGCGTAGCAGCGCTCTCGACTGCATTGTAATAATGGCACATGAAAATCTGCCGTTAGTCGAAAATTTTGAGTCATAATATCTCTTTACTATTTATACTCTTTGATTTATACTCTTTGCATTCAGTAATCAGAGATTAATGAGATTGGAAACTCTTTTATCTTCAGATAAAGATGAAAAAAAGATTGATTTTTTATGAACTGGTGAATTTGTCTACATTTCTTTTGCAGCCAGAAAGAGATAGCAAGTGACGCTTTATCTTTTGACGGTATTATTCACCAACATTTTTTGCAAGCGGTTGCCACCATAAGTAGACAAAGTAAAATATGTGGGCATAAATTCATTTCTGTGGGTATTTTTACGTGATTGTAGAAATTTGATTAAACTATTTTTTAATTTAGTTCAAATATTATAATACTTATATAGTTTTCTATATTTGTAAAATTTATAATGAAAAAAAGATATAAAGGATATTTTTTTACTTCTTTATTAGATGACAATTCTGAAAGTTATAGAGATCATGCTGTTTCCACACCACCATTGAGATAAGAGTCAAGGGGAGTTACCGATTTTTTAGGGTGTATTAACTAAAAACACACTAAATTTAATAATACTAATTACTAATATTAATTACTAGTTATTACTAAAATAAAAAATATGTTATGTAATACATGCAAACCTTACTTCATGCAGACCACCGGGTAATGATTTTATAGAAAAAGATTAAGGGGAAGAATGCAACGCAAGTGAACGCAAATAACAAAATATTTACAACAAACTAATTTTATTTATTTATGTGTTATGCGCAAAATCTCATTTCTGAAATCAGGTTCGAAAATATTTCTCTTAAAAAAAGCAAATTTTACTATACATATGTATATGCAAAAGCATAAAAATGCCCATTTGCTTTACATCCGCAGGCACAAGTTTTGTAATACGACGTTTTAAAGCAATATTAATAATAATTTGTCAATGCCAGCTTTAAAAGCGGGAAACAGAGATTATGACCACTTTTCTACGAGTAATGATATGGCACATTTTTACATTTTCGACATGCAACCGTTCAATCAAATTTGTTTTTGTAAAATTTGTATTGAAACTCACCGTTTTCAGTCGAGTCTTCGAAACTCACCCGGCGGGTGAGTTTGCATACAAAATTTATAGAAACAACACGCGGCTGTTTTTTTGAACAGCTGTTTTGTTCTAAGTTTCCAATCTCGTTATCTCTG
Source organism: Myopa testacea (assembly GCA_949629155.1). Lineage (NCBI taxonomy): Eukaryota > Metazoa > Arthropoda > Insecta > Diptera > Conopidae > Myopa > Myopa testacea. Next base: position 6,500,708 of record OX451348.1, on the reverse strand, counting down.
TCAGTAATGTATCAACGATCCAGTAGTGGATAGGAAACAAATGCTCAGAGCAGCAATGGAAACACATGAGCATTGGTGGGTGTCACACTGGGCATCTATGCGCCAGACTCACACGCTCTGATTGGTTGATTGCAAAAAGTGGAACAGCTTTCGATCCACGTTCGCCTCAATGTTAGCGCTAAAATTTTGGCTGCCTCACGAGCGTCAAACACTAACACATGTATACAAACTCGAAGCACGGTAAGAAAATTTTTCTTATCTGTTGCCTTCTCATTTCTGTTTTGTTATGCGTAGCAGCCACAGCAAGGGCTTAAGAAAACATGCATGCCGGTAAAAAGAAAAAATGTATGGAATGGAAATACCGGCTGATTATGTGTTTTTTCTTACTGTACTGTTTTTTTTTTAGAATTTTATTGTATTATGTAATTTTTATTATTATTATTAGCTCTAGCAACTTATTTCTTAAATCTGAAAATATTGCCCATTCTTATTTTAAAAAAATTACTCCAAATATTTATCAATATCCAAAAGCATATTTTGGAAATACAGGATACATTTCCTAGAATTACAAATAAAAAACAAGATGCAGAGAGCATTTATTGCTTTCTTAAAGGCAGTACTATTATTTTATATTGACTTTATTTAGTTCTTTAACCGTACGTATCTCATCGTCTAAAACTTTGCTATCTTTAATTAACGTGGTACAAATGAATAAAGGGGTTTTTACAAAGGAATATTAGATATTTATTTCATATTCTTTGCGTACTACTATATGCAAAAAGTACTGCCAACTTTTTTGCATTTGTACTACTGCACAATTCCCCGAAACGACAACGCTGCTGCTGCTACTGACACGTCAAATCAATCATTCCGTACCGTGCTTTCGTTGAAATGAAAGCGCTTACAAACACATCTCAACCGCTTGCACGTACACGAGTTTGAGGATGCGCACAATTTTTTGTAGTGTGACAGGGTGCAACGTAAACAGCTTTTTCTGAGGCGGCCTCAAGATGTCCAATGTGACACCCACCATTGGCAATAGCAAAAGAGTAGAGCGCGAAACACTCAGAAATGAGTGAAAACTCGATCCAGTACTGGATCGACCATGGAAAATATTTTTGTTCAAGATTCGCCCTCTTGTTATTCTTTCTCTATGGTTCAATTGAACTAGTTCGTTCAGGAACTACCCAACTCTACTTGAAACCATCGTAGTTTGCTGTCAGGAATCGTAACCCTGCAGTAAAAATCGCAACTAGTTCCAAAAAGAAATAGTTCGCTACTAGTGCAAATGGAACCATAATAAGCCTAGTTGCAATGTAATGCAGCTAAAGTGATTATTTGTAAGTATATTCGGAACTGGATATTTACTAGTTCCAAAGTAATGCGGCTGGGAGTCAGTCGATATTGAAATTTACCGTTTTGTGCAAATTGTATATAAAATAACTTCGTGCGATCGGTCGCTAGAAGAAACGAAGTTAGTTGCAAATCGTTCGCAGAAGCAAAGGGACTTTCTGTGCTGTGGAAAATTTTATTTTAACAAAGTAAGTAAAACAGAAGCATATTTATTATATATTTTATTAAGCATATAGCCATGAGTAAACACTCTATAAGAAGGAGAATAAAACTCCAAAGGATTTTAAACATAAAAATGTTGAAAAGGCCTACTGAGAACAATTTACCGCTTGTAACGCATTACACCGACAATTCTGGGAACTGTGCGGTTCAGCCTAAAAAGCATTTAACGCTTTCTAGTACAGTCTACGTTTCAGAGGAAAAATCTCTGGGATTTTTATAGCGATTGAATGTTGGTGCAGCGAGTAGCCATTGTACAAAATGTGAGTAAAAGCCTTCAAGAAAAATTAATATTTGACTTTTTTATTGATCAAAAGATCTACATATATTCTAATGACATACATTTCGTTTTACAATAATATGCTACATAACTATCCCTTTTGATTTTCAGATGGGAAAAAACACACTTGCAAAAACTGCGCCGAAATTCAAGAAACCTGCAACATGTGGATGCCAAAATAATTCCAGTTAATCGCAGTATATATGTATGTAGGTTTTTTGAATTTTAATAGTCTCTAAATTGCTCATTACATCATTCCGTTTAAGGTATCCACTATAACCACCCTTCTACGCCAGTGCCTCACAAAAAATTTGAGAAATCTATTAAGTGAGGACGTATTCTTAAACTTTAATATTGATGGGACGCACGGGAAAAGACGGTTAAAGGATTTTAAAAATTTTTATAGTGCACTACTAGGCAAAATTTTATAATAAACGTCACTCATTTATTTAATTACAATGGAATAAATTCTTACAAAGTTCTCAAATTTGCAGATTCTATTTCAACTTTGCCGGTGTTGGAGCCACCCGAAACTCAACTGAGAAAGGCGATACAGCTACAAAAAAAAGAGAATTTTTAAAAACATATGTATCGAAAAGAAGAATGAATAAAAATACGTTTCAATTTGTTATATGTAACAAACAATAAATATAAGTGAAAGCAAAATTCAATTAAAAAGCACATTGTTTTTAATTGACCCGCTCTGCATTACATTAGAACCAGTTAAAAGATAGTTCACAAAGCACTATAACTATTGTAGTGCTTTTTGAACTAGTATAGAAGAGTCATTTGTGAACTATCTTTTATCTGGTTCTAATGTAATGCAGAGCGGGTCAATTGCCACCTCCTAGGACACCGCCACGTGAAAAGCGACAGTTCGTTCCATTAAAATAAGATGCAGTGAGGGCTACTACTGGTTCGAAAAGAACTACTTATTCTACAGTTAAGAACTAGAAGATTTTACTGCAGGGAAACTTGTGAACCTAAATGAGTGTGTGTGAAATTTACTGAATATCCGAATGCTCATTGGTGTCTATTAGCAGCACTCAATGTTTGAGTGGCATGATATACATATATGCATATATACATTGAGTGCGTTTGACGAAATGTCGTCAGTACTCGACAAAGACTACAAAACTGGAAACTCTTTTTTCGCTTTAAATGTGTTGGTGAAATCAGGCTTCGGTGTAGTAGATTACAAAAACGAAACGCATGCAATTTTGACAAATCGGTAGTGAATTTTGAAAACTCGGGAGTTTGTTTACAAAATTCAGAAAACTATTTTGAGAGAGGAATGCAATTCCTCTTGTTTTTCTTCATAGTAATAAGCCAGAAATATGCTTTTTTAAATACGTAAAAAAGACCAAGGAGCCAGTTTTAAAACCAACGCATACTTCTAGGAATGTATATGTTACCTTTGTTAAGTCATATAGTTGCACAATATTGAATATTTTGCAAGTAAAACGAAATTAAAATTCATAAAAATTGCTCATTTCACAAATTAAGTCAGCTGTTTTTAACCTACCACGCGTATTTGTATCTGTGATTTAGTTTAATATTTACTTAATTGTGATTTTAGTTCTTTTGGTCTTTAATTTAAATTAATTTCATTTTAAATGCATAGATTGAGAATTTGTTTATGTTTATCTAATTTTAATTTAAATAAATGAATTATAAATGTATTTGCGTTAACACATTTTAATTTAAATAAAAAATTACAAAAACAAATAAGTTTAGATTACTTTTTAATATTTCTAAACAGCTTAGAAATCGTCAAAACCTCGAGAACTCATAAATGCAAAGTAGATCTTCTATGATTGTTTACTTAAGAGCCAAACAAATAATAAGTACTAAAGTTGTGTCATTGGTATCCCTGCCACTAACTCACCCCATCATTTTGTGACGGTGTGGTAATAAAGCAAAACGGTTTACCTTTTCAGATATCATGCCTTGTGATAGCCTGTTTTAGCTTGTAACAAGTAGACAATTTCACCATAAAATTCACATACACTGTATGTGAACACGCGGACGGACATTGTTTTGACCTCGCTCACGAAATAAGAGGAGTTTCAGGATTTGTAGTCTTTGGTAGCTGACAAGCCATCATCGAAGAAAGTTTGATTCGCGTTCCTTTAATTTGACTACACCCAAAAAATAATCGATTGATATGACGCAAAGAAGGAGACAAATGCTTCATATCTTACCGCATCCATTTTTCTCAGTGCTGAGAGAAAATATGCCCACTACACTCAAAATTTGACAGTGTGCGTTTGGACATCACTGTCCGAGAGATATGCTTGGGAAATATGGGAGATATGCTTGAAAAGACATGTCTGATATATTTGAGAGCACATACACTTGCGAATATTTCGAAGAACTTAAGGTTGCTACTTTTTTTCAAAGCCCATTATTTTGTCTGCTGAAATATAATAAAAATGTTTGAAGTAAACAAAATTTTTATTTGCTGTCAAAATCAAATGGTTTTCGTTGGAATGAAACATATTTTTATGTTAAAACGTAGACAACACTTTTGAGGAGAAATTTTTGAAACCATTCCAAAGTCTATTTCGATGCCACCGCAAGCTTTTCCTATAAGGTTTGCTGTTGAAGCTAAAGTTGCGTTGTGTTTTGTACATAATGGCGAAGAGGAAGATATGCACGAGCGGGTTTATAGTAAATATTTTAGATTAGACAACACAATTACATGGTTGCGCGTAGGCTACTAGTTAGTATCCTAGAATGTGATGCGGACAGCCAGAAGTTCAAACCCAAGTTGAAGTCGCAGAACGATATATACATACATATGTATGTCTAAGGTTTTCAAATTAATTGATTTGAACTTTTATGTCAAACGAAGACGGACGTCTTCGGACGGACGGACGTCTGCGAAGGCGCAGAAGCTTGCTTTAGTTGATAATTTAGAATAAATAATTTTATAAATAAATAAAATGTATCGCATGATTTGGTATATTCCCTTATTTTATTTATTTTTAATTCTTCTGCAAGTGGTTATATAATCGATGAATTAAAGCCGTTGTAAAAGCTAACCCAAGTCTCTTAAGTATAATGCATTACATCCAATGACATGCCTATGTAAAAATAATGGTTTCTGGAATCTACTGTCATTCATACCTGTGTTTCACATCATTACGTATTTTCTTTGGTTAGTTTCGTTGTGTTCTTTGAATGGCCTTCAGTTCATTCTTCGATTTTTCTTTTATCTCCTCAGTTTATTTAAAACGGTGTGCGCGAAGCGGTCGTTTGAGCTTAGAGAATAACCAGAAGTCACGTGGAGCTAATTGTGATACCTAAATAAAAGCGTCGTGCGCTGCGTTGCTGTCAAAATGAAATTGGAACACGCAATCTTATGGAAGTGGCTGAAATAGACAACGTAAAGACGGAGAGCACTTCGAATTTCCAATTTTGGTATGCGCTACGAAATAAAGTTAGCGGCAGATGTTAAAAAATGTTCACGTGCGAGTAAATGTCAAACCTAGTTGTCAAAAACATATGTTGACGCAACGCTGTTATTTCTGTATAGCACAGCGTAGTTCTTAAGACGTTTGGCCGTGGTTATGCTATCGAGTTTTGCTTGGCAAGTATGACTTTTTTGTTGTTGTTTTGTGTGTAAAAGAGAGAACGGGATATTTTTCTGTTCTCAACATCATTCTCTCACACCGAGCACGAAAACTCGGTCTAGCGTACACCGAGGACACCAAGCAAACCGGTGTTGCTTAGTCTCAATATTCACAAAAGTACTGAAGAGTGGAATGGAGTGAAAAAATGGAATTAACTGATAAATCTATCAATTATATTCCTGTGATTATCGTTCCAAAATATTACGACTTAATATATGTTAAACATATTTCAATTAATATAAACATTTGGTCTTCCATCGCGTCTAAAACAACATCTAAAATAATACGTTTTCTCATTTGTGTAGTAGACGGGTTGCTGTTGAAGGTGAGAAAAAATATACATATTTGAAGAAAGCAAGCGTGGGTCAAGCACAAGCGTAACCACTCTTTTTGCACGGACTCCGATCATAAAAATGAGAGTAATTTCCCACCGAGTTTTGCGCGGTAGCATAACCACGGCAGTAATTTACAGTTTGGCAGTAAGCCGTGGTTATGCTATCGTGTTTTGCTTGGCAAGTAGGACTTTTTTTTGTTGTTTTGTGTGTAAACAATTCTCTCTTTTACACACAAATAGTGTTTTTAGCTACTCGATAGTGTTTTTTAGCTACTCCAAACGCATTTATTTTTGCCCATTTTTATAAATTTTGAAAAGAACTAAAAAAAAACCCAAAACAAAACTGAAAACAGAAGAGAGTACCACAAAACGTTTACTCACGTATACCCGACTTCTTCTGCAAGTTTTCAAAACACTTGTAGTTCACAGCAAGTCGTTCAAGTTACTTCCAGCAAGCAACAAACACGTGTTTCCACATAATTGCTGCAAGTAACTTCTGCAAGCCGTGACTTCTGGAAGTCGACTTCTAATACGTGTTTACACGACAAAAACTGCTGGAAGTCACTTCTGGAAGCAACTTCCGCAAGAAAACTTGCTAGTAGACACACGGCTTAAGCCAGCGTCGATTTTTTCTCTCACCTTAAATGCCGGCACGATCTGATGTTGTTTTCAACGAGTAGCTTGCGTTGAAATCTCATTATAATATATACTCGTTGCTCGAACTGCGTTCGATATTGCTTGATGCGTATAAACTTTATACTATAAAGTTGTTGAATTCTGAATATGCATAAGAAGATTCAATCGATCCAGCTCTGGTATGCCAGATAAAGTGTGAAAGAAAGAATCGAACCATTTTCGACGTATTGTTTTTTCTAACAAATAATTTTATATTTCTTAATCACTGTTTTAATTATATTCTTTAGGCGGATTCTTTGAAGCTATGTTCTACTAATAATTGTTTTCTTTGATGATTTATTAAAAACGAATTTAAAATACATATTAGTTAATTTTTTAATTATATGTATATTGTATTATGACACACACTTGATAAAAAACCAGTAAGAGTGGCCATTCGGCATGGCCAAGTTCTAGATACCCTACACCTAAAAGTTTTGTAAGAATTTAATTGAACGAAATAGTTTTATCTATCTGAGATATCTATTATATTTTTAATTTATTAAAATTTTTCTAAGGAAAGCTACGTTATAATCACATTTATTCACACACGGGTATAAATACAGTGGCTCGCGAGTTTCAATTGCAGTTAGTTTGTTCATGTTTAAAATTTCTTTAAAACGGAAGATTTCTTGTCAACAGCTTAAACTTTCCTATGAAATTTAAAGGAATATTTCACGGACAACAAAAGAAAAGAAAAATAACCGTATTTTAATCGTTAAATAAAACTTACAACAAGTTAATATCAAAGCGGTGTCCTTTTTTGATGCGTAAAAATATGAGTTTTTGGCATTTATTTAAAATGGAAGTACATTCATCTGAATATATTTTGTTAATATTGGTATTAAAAAATGTTGGATGGCAGCACCGATGCATAAGTATTTAGGTGGCAACACCGAAGATAGAATGTAGTCAGTCGAAATTAAACATTGGATTAATAAACGTGTGAATTTCTTAGTTCTTAATAATAAATTCTCTAGCGCGTTTTTTCAGTACTTTAGGTTATGGGCCCAGTACTGCCCAGTGTAATGGAACTCGTATTTGCAAAAATAAAGCCATTTGATGGCAAAAATTTCGATTCGTGGAAATATCGAGTAGAAAATTTCCTTGAAGCACAAGGTGTGCTAGACGTTTTGGTTTCCGTTAAACCAGAAGAAGCTGCTGCGGCAGCATCGTAGACGGACAAAAACGCTAAAGCCAAGAATTTGGTTATATCGTTGGTATCATTTGACGATAATCATTTGGAGTTTATCAAAGGCAAGGCAACTGCTAAGGAAATGTGGGACTCCTTGAATTCAGTTTTTTCGGGCACGAGCATGGCCAAGCAGAATATGCTTCGAACTCGTTTGGATCGTTTAAGATACGACATGGGTAGTGATATGAAGATTCATTTCACCAAATTCGATGAATGTATACGTGAATTAAGTGCGGCCGGCGCTAAGATTGAGCTAAACGAATGCATTTATTATTTGTTCAAAACTTTTCCAGAGGAATTTCAACCGTTAATAACGGCACTGGAAAACTTGCAAGACGACACCTTGACCTTGGAATATGCAAAATCACGCTTACTTAATGAAGAAATGAGACAAAAAGCTATTAAGGACAACAACAATGTTGCTTATAATCAAATTTCATATGCAGCTGTATTTTCCCGAGAATGCTTTAAATGCAAAAAAAAGGGACACAAGAGCTTCAATTGTCCACAAAATAAAGCAAAAGGTGCAGGCAGAAAGAGAAACAAATACAACAGTCAAAACGAACGCGAGAGCAGCGCAATTGCTTTTATGATGGAGAGTGGTATTGCCAGACCGAACATATGGTACTTGGATTCAGGAAGTACACGTCATGTGACAAATAATTTGGCGTTATTGTCTAATATTAGACAATTAGATCAACCATTGGAAATAAGCACTGCAGAAGAAGGAGGAAAAATAAAAGCAACACATGTTGGAGATTTTAAAGGATATACGCTTGTGAATGGAAAAACAAAAAACATAAGTGTGAAATGTGTTTATTATTCAAAAAAATTAAGAGCAAATTTGCTATCGCTCAAATCACTCCAAGAAAAGGGGTTAAAATTGTTTTTTGTTGAAAATGGAAAGGTAATAATAAAGAAAAAATCAGAGACAGTAGCGTACGCAAATTTAATTAATAATTTGTATGAGATAGAGCTACATTTGGCTAATGAGAATATTTATATGAGCGATTCAAATAAGCTATGGCATCAACGGTTAGGTCATATAAACCAAGAATATTTGAGCCAACTGAAAGATAAGAATATGGTAATGGGATTTGGTAAAAATAGAGAAAAAGCTGACTGTGTTCCATGTATAAAGGGCAAACAAGCTGAATTCCCATATCAAAAGCAAAGGCCAAAAACAACGAGAATTTTAGAAAGAATTCATACAGATGTCTGTGGACCAATTTCACCAGCCTCTCATGATGGCTACAAATATTTTGTGAGCTTTATAGATGACTACAGTCATTTTGCTTTTATATATTTGATTAAGCAAAAATCAGATGTGTTCGCGACTTTTAAGAAATTCGAAAAGGCAGTAACTGCAAAATTTAATAGCAAAATTGCACATTTACGATGTGATCAAGGCAGAGAATATTTGTCTAATGAACAGCAAAAGTTTTATGCAACGAATGGAATCCAATTGAAGACAACTGTTGGCTATTGCCCAAAGCAAAACGGCGTCGCAGAGCGCTTTAACCGGAGCGTTGTAGAAAAAGGTAGAGCTATGCTTATCGAATCAGGAATGAGAAATTATATGTGGGGCGAAGCCGTGTTAACAGCAACGTACCTTTTAAATCGAAGCCCTACAAAAAGTGTTGATAATAAAACACCAGCAGAAATTTGGTATGGCATAAAGCCGGATATTAGCAAATTAAGAATTTTCGGATGTCAAGCGTATGTTCTGCAACCAAAGGACAAACGAGCTAAATTCGACTCTAAAAGTAAATCGATGGTTATGGTTGGTTATGCAGTAAATGGTTATCGTTTATGGGATCTATCTACAAGAAAAATCACAATAGCGCGTAACGTGAGATTTGATGAAACCAAATTTCCTCTCAAGCACACTAAAGCTCACAATACCGAGGATAAGACACAGGATTGGTGTATTGCTAAGAGCACCACATATTCAGAAGGGGCAATTCCAATTGAGCCCAATGTTGACAACGAAAGCAATGATAATCAAGACGTCGCAGATAATAATCGTGAAGAGGCAGCGGACGACGAATCTGTAAGTAGCAGTCGTGGTGACGCAGACTTTTTGTCGGCGAGTGATGAAGAGTCATCTGGAGCGCACTACGAACATTTTATTGGACCTGGAAGACAGAGTGTTCGGGTGCGCAAAGCCCCAGGCAAGTTACAATATAATAATAATTTTGAGCAAATAAATCTTTCGGAGTTCAATGTTTCAGTTGAACCAAAATCCTTTAACGAATTACAAAGTAGGCCCGATGAAGTTTTTTGGCGTACAGCTATCGACGACGAAATAAGTTCCTTGGAGAAGAATAATACTTTTGAATTTGTTAAACGAACTCCTGACATGAAAGTAATAAGCTGTCGATGGGTTTTTAAACTGAAAACGGACAAGAATGGAGCACCCTGTACATATCGAGCGCGACTTGTTGCCAGAGGATGTCAGCAACAATACAGTGTTGATTTCGAGGAAACATACACACCAGTTGCTAAACTTGCAGCGATCCGCACAGTATTGTCAATTGCAGTCTACAAGGGTTACGAAATCACCCAAATGGATGTTAAGACGGCATTCTTAAATGGTGAGCTGAATGAAACCGTCTATATGGAAGTACCCCAGGGTATGGACGCAAAGAGTGACCACGTTTTGAAGCTGCATAAATCTTTGTATGGGCTTAAGCAATCGCCATTGTGCTGGTATAAAAAATTCCACGATGTTGCGTCAAAAATTGGTTTTATACGATCACAACATGATTATTGTATTTACGTTCGACAGCATAACAATTTAATCATTTACTTAGTGCTCTATGTGGATGATTTTTTGTTAGTTAGTGAAGATAAAAAGCAACATAAAGAGATCAAGAATCTATTTGCTGAAGAATTCGAAATGAAAGAATCCTTAGAATTTGATCAATTTCTAGGCATAGGAATTAACTTTATAAAAGAAGAATATTGTTTAAAAATGTCACAAGAAAAGGCCATAATTCAGTTACTTGGTTTCCTAAATATGAAATATTGTAAAACTATTGCTACACCTATGCAAACAGGAATCAAGTTAACAAAAATTGAAAATTGTAAAAAACTTAATGTACCCTATAAAGAATTAATAGGAAAACTTATGTACATGTGCTAAGTAGTAGACCAGACATCTGCTTCGCCATATCTCAACTTAGTCGCTTCCAAGATACACCAGGTGAAGAACATTGGAAGGCTGCGAAACGAGTCGTACGTTATTTGAAGGGAACAGCTGACAACGAATTGGTTTACAGAAAACATATCGACGCTAAACCTTTGGTAGGATTTGTAGATGCAGACTAATCATCAGACGAAAATGATCGCAAGTCTACAAGCGGTTTTTTGTTCAAAATATTCGGCAACGTAGTCAGTTGGACTTCAAAGAAACAGCAAGTAGTCGCTTGTTCAACCACTGAAGCCGAATATGTCGCCATGTCCTTGGCCTTACAAGAAGGTATATGGCTTCGTGGATTACTACATGATTTGCATATAGAAGTCGATATCATCTGTTTGCATGAAGATAATCAGAGCTGCATAAAAATGGCATCGAATATGGAGACTAAGCGTGTGAAACACATCGATGTAAGACACCATTTTATTCGCGAAAAGATCGCCAGCGGAGAAGTTCACTTGAGCTATATCGACAGCGATAATCAAGAAGCAGATGTTCTGACTAAGCCTTTACCAAAACAACAGTTTACGAAACTTGTCCAAAGATTTGGGTTGATGCATCGAGAAGGGGTGTTGGATGGCAGCACCGATGCATAAGTATTTAGGTGGCAACACCGAAGATAGAATGTAGTCAATCGAAATTAAACATTGGATTAATAAACGTGTGAATTTCTTAGTTCTTAATAATAAATTCTCTAGCGCGTTTTTTCAGTACTTTAAAAAATTTGTAATAAAATAAGCTTTTCAAAAATTAAAGTACGTTTCAGATATTTCCATTATGCACAACGATATGATCAATCAAAAGTGTTCTTTTCAACTGCATACTTTCTTTTGACGCTGAGTGTATACAGGGTGTTTCGCATAAAAGGCTCAAAAGAGTAGGGCGTGTAGGATGGGTCGAGACAAGAAAAAAATCGTATGGGAGGGGGAGGGGGGGGGAGTCAATTTCCGCCCGTTTAGGCGGGAAGGGACATTTTATAAAAATCCGACTTAACATCGAAAAAAATAATATTAATAAATAATGGTTTGACCTAGATAACTTTTGCATGCTGATTTTCAAAGCCAAATATCCGCTTCTTAATATCCTTTTTAAATTAGGTTCCTACGTCCAACAGTTTTTGAGAAAATTAATGCCAAAGTTAAAATTTGGAAAAAAAATTCCCAAAAAAAAATTTTGGTCGCAATTTTTTTTTAAATTACGGTATTAAGTATAAATTTTTTTTCCGACCATAAAATTCTCTAATCAATTCTAGAGAGAATGCTTCAAACCGGAAGGATCTATGTTTTGCAGTTTCCGAGAAAAGCGAAAATTCATTACATATTTAAATTAATATAAAATAACAGAACAACTTAAATTAATCTTTCTTAAAATTATTCAAAATAACGCAAAAAAACTAAACTTAAATTATTTTGTCATAAAAAACCACTCAGTTTACATAAAAATTTAAGTACAAAATAATAATAGTACATGCTTAAATGGCATTTCTTTTTATTTTAAAGCTCTTTAGAAAACATTATAGCCTCAACCATTTCAACAGAAATTGGTTTGCTTTTTTGGTCTTAATTAATTCAAGGTCGGAAAACTTTCTTTCGGAATCTGCGGAGCTTTGAGGAAATGTCATTAAATTAAAAAAGAATGTTGATAAGTTTTTGAACATATACTCATCGCAAGCTTTCTTTATATTGTAGATTTCAGACCAGAAAGTTTCAGCATTTGTTTTATCTAAGTGCTCCAAGCATAAAGAAGGTAATTGCAAAAGCTTCCATTCAGATATAATGTATTCACCATTCTTACCTTCTACTAAATTAGGAAAATTCTTTAATAAAAATGTTAAGTTAGAAAAACTGCTTTGTTTGGATTTAGTAAATCTCGAAAATTTTATTATTGAGGTAAAATCTTTTAAAGAGCTGTGAAGTTAATTCGATAATATCTTATATAGTATTATTTTTAATAAGTTTTAAATCCTCTGAACTTATCAATGAAATCCTCTGAAATGAAACATTAATGTTTGCCTCGTTTCTTTGCGTCATATCAATCGTTATTTTTCGGTGGTGGTCAAAATAAAAGAACGCAGCGAGACAAACCTACCTCGATGCAAAGAGTATAAATAGTAAAGAGATATTATGACTCAAAGAAGAACAAGATTAGATGTGCCATTATTACCATGAATACACACCACTCTGCCGCTATCGAAAGGCAGCGCAGCATGGTGAATATGGTCCAATATTTACAGTAAAACATAATTTTCACCATATTATGATTGTTAAATTGTTTGTTTCGCTTTCGGAGGAAAGTACGGAAGCACTTCAACTTTGTTTTTGTTCTAGTAGAAAACTAACAAAAAATGGTACCACAACAAAATGCTTCTGTATGCCCTGAATCCATTGATAGTTGTTGTTATAAAGCCCAACTCAATAGCCTAAAATTCTTAGAATTTTTGTAATTGGTTTTTGCATTATGATTGCATGATCGCCTTTTTTAATTTAATGTTTTTTATTGTGGCCTATTGTTGAAATTTGGCATCAACTTCACTTTGTGATTGACTGCGTTCGAAGTGCTTCTAATTTGATTTTTGACTTGGATAATTTTGATTACACTTTTAATTGACCGTGCATTTCTTGGCTTTTGATTACCGGATATCGATTTTGTTTTTATTCTTAAAATGAGTGCATATGTGAAATGTATATATATGTAGAGAATTGCAATGGGAAAACCTCGGATGATATGCACTTATATAAGTTTCCATCTGATGAACGTTTGTTAGAAAAAGAGTCTTTTGTTTGTTAGAGTCAGCCATTATACCATCATTCGGTAGTTTCCATGATTAAAGGAATTGTAGACAATTGGAAATATGTTCACAGTTTTTACTGCACCGCAGGAGGACTTAATTGTAAGCTTTTTGTTCATTAAGACGAAATTAATTATAATTAAATTGCAAGTATTTGTATAAAAATAAAAATAAATATAAAAAGAATTGAAAGTACATTTAATATGAAAACAATTATATACATATATACATATGTACATATGTATGTTAAGAAAATTTTAATTTCCATATAAATATACGTCATACAAACATACGTATGTACATTACATTTCTATTATATGCAATACTAATTACCATAATTAAGTTACTAGATTTAAAGTTAGTCTTTTTTATATATTTTAGCTGAAAATTTTACGCCAACATTACTAGAAGTAGTGCTATCTGTTCTAGAATGTGGGTTCAATCTGAAGGCGGTTATAGCAGATCAAGGCTCAAGTAACATGTCCTCTTTCAATAGACTAACTGACCACTATAAATCAAATTGTCACCTTTTTAAAAGCATTAGGAATACATTACTTAAAAATAATATAGTAACTGAAAAAGGTGTGGCAAGTTGGCAGGTTTTAAAAGAAATTTATGAGATTGACAAGTCCAGTACACTACGCATGATGCCAAAAATAACGGACATTCATATTAAACCCAAACTTTTTGATAAAATGAGTCAGGTTAGCAACACAAACATTAAGCAATGCAGTAGCGTCTTGTATTTTTCATTGTGCTAGTAAAAAATTATTTAGAAATTCCGAGAATATAGAGAATGCAGAAGCTACTTGCGATTTCATTAAAAAAGTGCAATGACGGTTTCGATTTCTGCGATTGTAAAAATGTATGCGACAAAAACATTAATGCCTTGAACACAATTGGAAGCACAAAACACTAAACACATTTGTCTCTGTATCTTTTGCTTAAACTCGCACACAATTGGACCTCGCGCACAAAAAACAAATTCTGTCATTTCCGAAACAAATATGACAATTCTCTTTTGTAAACAAATTGAATATATAAAGAAGCAGAAGAAGAGCTTGTGAACAAAAGCTGTCAAAATAGAAATAGAGCTATCTCACGGACATGCGTTTCTTTATCTAAAAACAAATGTTCGTAGATAACTCATTTTTTTCTTGAATCCCATAAGAGCCTGTGTAAATTTGACAGTTGATTTTGTTTTTAGTGTTTTGTTCGTCCAATTGTGTTCAAGGCATAATAAAAGGCCAGTTAAAAGAAATAGTCCTAAAATAGAAAAAATTAAAGATTTTATAAAATTTTTGAAAAGTCTAAAAATTATAAATAAAGTTCAATACATTCAAGGCTTAGAGTTTACGCAAAATTCGATGATTGCTCTAATTGACGACATGTTTCAGGACCCCAACATTGAATTTATTATGTTGGGGAGATTTAATCAAGACTCTTTAGAAAACTTTTTTTCAGTGATGCGATCAACCTTAGAAAATAATATTAAACCCTCTGTAAGAGATATTCAGCACGTTACTGCGAGAATTTTATCAATGAAATTCATAACGCATAATTATCACGGGGAAAATAAAAATTGCGAAAACGACGAAGACTTAATGCTGGAATGGAATTTTGAGCCCGAATCTCAAAATGCCTCAGGCAATACATTAAGTTAAATTCAAAATGAAGCAACCACAGAACCTACCTTAAACACAGCCTCCACCTGTCTTACCTCTATAGAAAACAGTGTGGGCCGATATTTGGTAGGCTATGAATTAAACCAAAAACTTGGTAAAAAATTCCAATGCGCCAACTGCGAGGAAAACCTTTTGAAATTAGAAAATTTAATATTTGATTCAGAGAGTTTTATATTGTCAAAAAATTACAGTAACACCCAGCTTTTCCTAAAGAACCCACGGATGAATTTTTCGAAATCTGTCAAAATCATTTTAAAATATATAAAAATATTTTTGATAATTCCTGCCATGAACCGGATTTAAGAAAAAGAATAGTTCAAGAATGTCTAAACCAAACGAAAATATCTGCTCCACATTGGTTCAGGGAAACTGGAACTTTAAACATAGTTATTCCATTTTAGAACACCTTATAACCATTCTTATTCGAAAAAATTCGAGATGGTTGAAGGAAAATGTGGTATCAGAAGCAAGGGAAGGAAGACCAGCAGTAAGACGAACGGATTTAAGGACTGACGGTAGTAGCAATAATAAGATACAAAGACTTTTTGACAACTAAATATGTTCTTTTGCCAAACATAAATTTAAATCTCATTTTTAATACTTATGTATGCATAAGTACATTAAAATTATTGAAATTCATTTTTATAAAGACATGTAATGAAAAAACCTAAAAACCGCTGAACTTAAAAAGGCGAAAATGCTTAAAAGGCAAAAAAAAAACAAAATTTGCAAAAACGTATTGTACTAAATACTATGAGCAATAATAAAATTAACTTTCATACACATTCATTCAGCTGCACCTGACTCTTTTTGTAAAAAACAAAATATATGGTTTCGTTTCCTATCGTCGTCTTCCGATGTTATGCAGAAATTCATCAATTATTTCTCTCACTCCTCATCTAGCATACGATTGCTGCATCGATCAACTCTTCTTACGCATAATCATTTACCAAGTAAAACGAAGTTCACCCCGAATTTCTCTGCTGCTATTCGCCGTAGCAGCGCTCTCGACTGCATTGTAATAATGGAAGATGAAAATCTGCCGTTAGTCGAAAATTTTGAGTCATAATATCTCTTTACTATTTATACTCTTTGAGGACACTTCGAATTCGTCGCTTCAAAAATCGGTTTGACGTCTATTTTTTATAATCTGGAATGGAAATTATTTGAGGCCTCTAATGCACGAACCTAAGGTATGGTAAGACTGAGTGTAATTTTAATAAAAACACAAATAAGTTAACTAATTTTATGCAGATTATGAAGACATGCCAGGAGAAACAATACATGATAAAACTACTCCAGATGATTCAAAACTATTGCTGCAGGCTCAACACAAAGTAATGTAAGTAATAATCAACACATCTGGATTAAAAACTAATAATTGATTTGCTTCATATTTAAGGTAGAAGTCCAAGCACGACTTTTCGAGCAAGCGGAAGACATAAAGAACATACAGGGCCTTAGGCTCGATCAGCGAACGGTACCGCTTACAAGCGTTACTCTTTGTTATATTCGTTAAACAGCTGTTCAAAATTTGTTTTTAGTATACACACAACTTCGGCTTCTGATAGAAGCGGTACCGCTGAAATTTCTCCTCTTTACAACAACAGTTTACACTCTTCTTACGTATTTACGTTAGAAAAGCTTATTTTGGAAACAACAGTAGCGGAAGCGGTGTGCCGTTGCGAAGCGGTTGCTTATTATCTACTTTATATATGCTTCAATCACAATGTGCTGAAATAATCCAAATATATAGCGTGGAAACAAACAAAAGTCGAAAAAAATTCATGCTTTGTGTTTCAGCGCATATATTTTTCTCAGTGACAAGTAAAAAAAATTTCGAATACACACTCAAGAGAGAACAAAACACGCATAAGAACAAATTCACATTGAATACATATAATCACAAGAAAGAAAGAGACGTCTGATTGTAAAATTTGTGTACACCAGATACACAACTTTTACATACCAGTTGACATGTAGGGGAAATACGTAAAGCACAGTTCTCTCAACGGGGCTCATCGTAAGAGTTAGCACATGCTGTTTTAAGAGCAGCGGCAACGGAGGTACCGCTACTGTTGCGCAGTTCGAGCATGAGGCCCAAAGAAGAACATTTTCAGCGTTTAGTTGGAATATATAGTTGTAGCGTTCCCTGTCTCTGTCAGTGCTGTAGATGTTCGCCTCACAAGTTGGTGAAAACACGGTAGTTGGCATTGGTAATTCCACAACAACCATAAGAGAATGTGTTATTGGTTAAACGGACGACTGGAGGAAACTGCACTGACTCAAGAGAAATTCGTTTGTCACGAAGCATCTTTGTAGATTCTGCATTTTTATGTGCGACAATACATCGAATATGGATCACCATGGTTAATTAATTAATGAAGTTAATTAGCAGCCTTATCGTGTATCTTTTCGCGTTGCGTTTATTTCGCGTTTTGTTTTGTGCTTTTCGTATTTTTCGAAGAATTGAGAGAGAAAAATTTGTAAACCTCTCAAACGCAATCGAAACGCGGAACCAAACTCAAACGCAGTTTTGTTGGTAATTTACATGTTTTGCAGACTTCACTACGTTTTTGTGGCATGATGGATGAGCTATTTCGTGGAAAAAGCCTCTCAAACCAGACGATCGCAAAATGCTCGCGTTTGGTGTGATTCTGAACAGTGGCTCATACAATTTTTTTTATGCACGGCGCTACCTTCTCCAAAAGACATGTAAAAGATCCGATTTGTCCCTCTTCTGAGTATCCCCGTATTTTATTCCACGCTATGACGCTGCGCTCTGGTAATCGCACGAGGAATATTGCTGCTATATTCACTCTCGCATAAAGAGCACGCGATAATAAACACAATATCAATATGTAGACATTGTGTGCGCATTATCAGATTTGCTTTTGTTGTACAAATTGTTGCCATACATCAATTATAGTACTAATTCATTGGGATTTCTGAAAATACTTGTAAAAATGCTAAAAATGCTTCATGCATGGTAACTCTTTGTGCTCTGCAAGCAGGGGAAGTCTGCAAGACTACGTAAAGTTTGATTATCTTTGTGTTTCTCCTCAAAACTGAAACGCAGTCTACTCGAAAAAGTTTGATCATACCATTTGGAACGCATTGCGTTTGAGTCGCGTTTGAGTTTGCGTTTAAAAATACGCGATAAGGCTGTAGGTTAGTATCTGTAAATTACATACAATCAAATACGATTAGTTTTTATCATTTCTTTAAGCGCAGGTTCGTCTTGTTACAGGTACTCATTATTTAGTTTTAAGTGCCGCTTTAAGCTACATATTTGGCAAATGCAAAATAATATCAACACGAACAGAAAACAATGCAACAGCAACATATCTGAAAAGAACGTTTTTAAGACAGTTTATAAAATTCCATGCTATAGAAGTTATAACTATATTTAAATAACGCATTTCCACGCCACCCAGGACGCGTTACAGCGCGTTACCAATTTTGTGGGTGTTCCCCTGTAGGCCTATTACATCCGGACAATATTTTGTAATAATATACCATTACATACATACAGTGCAAGCAAATATATCTACACAAACCAATAACAAAGAAACTGAAACTTAAAATTTTACTTCAATAAACTATATAATAATACTAAGAATAAGCAATAATACTTATGTCAAATAAATTACAGAATTAAATATTTGTTGAAGTTAGTAAAATAATAATGTGAACTATAATAAATAAAAATTGTTTCTGCATGCATACATAATATATTATGAATGATACTATATGAGATTCTTCTTGATTACTGCCCAACCTAGGAAGGAAGATTGTATATTCTAATTAGTATTATGTGTGTAATACTTGAAAATGTTTGTACATGAAAAATAAAATATTTATAATATACAAATATACAATAAATAATATACAAAGCAAGCTGCTAATTGGCTTTTAAAATATAAATTTCACCATACATAAACAAAGGTGGTGAAGTTTCCCAAATATAAAATGGTATGTGCAAACCAAAGACTACAAGACTACAAGAAAAGTATTTTTTCGCTTTGAATGTGTTGGTGAAATCAGGCTTGAGTGTAGCAGATTACAAAAATAAAACCCATGTAATTTTGACAACTCGGGAATGTATTTTGACAGGTCGGGAGTGTGTTTACAAAAAGAAAAATATTTTGAGAGAAGAATGCTTGTTGTTGTTGTCTTGTTCTTCTTCATAGCAATGAGCCAGAAATATGATTTTTTAAATACGTAAGAATGAATTTTGAATTTAAATGAATTTTAATTTAAATGCATGAATTGTGAATTAATTTGTGTTTATCTAATTTTAATTTAAATAAATGAATTGTAAATTTATTTGTGTTAACTAGTTTTAATTTAAATGAAAGATAAATGAAAAATTACAAAAAGAAATAAGTTTATATTACTTTTTAATATTTCCAAACCGCTAAGAAATCGTTAAAACCGCGAAAACTCTTAAGTGCAAAGTAATTTTTCTATTAATGTTTACTTAAAAACCAAACAAATAATAAATAATAGAGTTGTGTCGTTGGTATCCGTACCACTAACTCACCCCATCATTTTGTGACGGCGCAGAGTGCCCGGTTTTTCAACTTAGCGGTCAAAAATCCATATCTTTTGACTCTCTTGGAATATTTTATTCCGGTTTTTTTTTGTTGGATTCTTGTAATCTTAAGCTTTAATGTGGGACTACAATCATAAAAATCTATTATTGAAAACCAGAGATATGAGAGTTTCAATCAGGGTACCTACTGAAATTTTCTTAAAAGCCTAAAAAAAGAGATTATAAAAATAATACGTTTCTTTTTATTTAATGATTAAAGACTTTTTATTATCAATAACGAACATATTAATAAAATACATTAATAAAAATAAGGTAAGAAATAAGGAACTAATGCAAATTAAACAATTTTTTCAAAACATTCATTGATAGTCGTGTCCGCTCATCTAGTCGTAAATTTTGTGCATCACTATCTAACTCGATTGAGCTAGATTTCCATTTTTGGTGGATATTTGAAATATATGGATCCGATGTGCACAGCAAAACTGCAAGCAGATCCTCATTGGTACAATATCTTGAAATTTTCCTTGTGTTGTGTTCACGAAAGAATCTGTAATCCGTGTTTCTTTTTTCTTGTGCTTCTTCAGAAAGATCACCAAGTGGAAGTAGACTATTTGCAATAATTTGCTCGCCATGATATGGAATTTTCTGAATTGTTGATCGTTTATTTCACCAGGGATATTTTTCGTTGTAAATTTTTTTGGCATCAATCATCCTGCTGCATGCTACAACTTTTAGTATTATTTTGAATCGCCTAATTAATTCAACGGCCACTCCTGTAATGAAAGCTGCCCTCTCAGGATCTGAGAAAAATCTTCTAGCGGTGTTTCCATCATTCGTATTTCCCTCTCCTTGTTTTGGCTGGTAAATTATTAGCCAATCAATTATTATTTCACGATATTGTTCCTGTATTTGGCTTTTTTTTTAGCTTCCGTATCTCCTTATTCACTGCATTTTGTCTAACCGTTCCTGTTGCTTCGAATTCTAAATCATAGCCCAATTTGAATATTTTTCCATGAAACGAATTCTATTGTGAAGAGGCGAGAATCCGAATTCGTATGCCTCTTGAGAATAATTGGCATCTGCTGTTGCTTGCCTTAGTTTACTCGCGGGTTTGATGGCATATAATAGAGCTAGAGGATGCCTTAGATTCAGTTAAGGCTTGTCCGATTTTCCATCAATCATAGTGAGCAGAAGTTTGAAATCTATTTGAATAATATGGCATGATACCCAAATAGCTGCGGCTGAAGTTCAATTTGCCTCCTAATTTTATTAACTTCTTGGGTTATCAAATCACTTACTTACGGGTTGCAGGGAGTACCGGCACTTCTAGCGTAGCCACTAGTTGACCTAATGTTCGAAATTCGGTATTTTTTCGGTTTTGTGGGATTTTACTTGATTAAATATAGATTGAAATTGCCTTCGGTTTGCAATCAGCAGTAAAATTTTAGTATTTATACTTTCATTATTTATATTATTATGGTATTTTGTTATAATAGAGGTGATTTTGTATAAATTAATTGTTTAAATAATATTATATTGAAATCCCATTAAACTATAAATTCGGTAAGCAAAGACGACATCTTCGAAAATAGCGTCAAGTTCGATCTGGCCACGCGTTTTGGCTGTCACTTAGTTCGAACTTAGCAAAATATCAAAATCGATTTGATATTCCCCTTGTAAGTAAGTTCGACCGATCGGATACACACGTTTCCATAAGCTAAAAGTGGATTTTGACAGCACGTCAAGTTCTTCGAAGTGCTTCTAATCAGGCCTTCAGGCCTTAACTCTTAATAAAATATTGTTGATTAAAATACTACCATATGCGTATATTCAAATCCCAATTTATAAATTTTTAATTTATTATATGTACACCAATACCTCGCGTTTTTTTCGAAGTTGCGTCGCTGCTTAATTAGTACTAATTTTCACTGTGCGGCGTTAGGTTTTCGAGGTTGCGTTGTTTTGGGTTCGAGTCTTTAATTTTTTTCTTGTTTTCTAACAGATGGCTCCACTTTTGTTTCTAATTGCGCCATGCCATCAAATTCGGGGATTCCTCTTCTAACTGAAAATCAATTTTATCAAATCAAAACGACATTTTAATACAGTTTTATTGTCACTTTGTTTTGCTAATTTTAGAGTTCAGTTTCAATTATGTAGTGTACATATTGTGCTTTTTGTAACGTTTCAATTAGTGTTTGTGCTTTTTAAAAAAGAGAATAATTAATTTCTATAAATTTTTACGGGTTGTTTTTGATTACAAAAAAAGGTAAATATTTTTCCAATTTATTTATTGGCAGAGTTATATTATTCTTGTTTTTTTAATGTTTACTTTGATCGATTTTCTTTTTAAAAGGTAAAGTGTTTTCCAATAAGAGGTGTACTTTTGATATTCAAAGAAAAATGCCATTTTTTGAAATAAATTATCGCATGTTTATTTCGTAATAAAGAGGAAGGTATGCCGTTTATAATGAAAAACAACATCAGCCAAATGGCCACCACGACCACGCTTACAGGACCATAGCTATTCAAAATTACACCTCTTATTGGAAAACCCTATAGTATTTTCGTAACCCTGGAACCTATCTTCGATCTTTACATGGTTTGCTATAGAAAATCTTAATTCACTTTGCGTCGTTTCAATTTGCGTCGTGTTTTTTTGGAACGTAACCCCTACGCAAAGTGAGGTATAGGTGTATACATATTTTATAATAAAAATAAATATAATAGTTTAATATGTATGTTAAATAATAAATAGATAAAATAATTGCGAATTTACGTGTGTTATTAGTTATGTGCTAGTTGCCCACAAAAGTAAAAATTATTTTCAAAATAAACGAAAACAAATTTGTACAGCTTTGTCAGCCTCAAAAACACTAACGGACAATTTTGAAAGTTATATTCGCTTTATGATAGGCTGACAAATGTTGCACGATTGTCTAAATACGAAATTGTCAAAAAAGGTATTTTTTCGTTTTTGTTAGCAGCCAGCTTTTTGAAAATAACGCCCAAAGTCTAAAAAATTTGTTTTATCAGATTCTATCTGGCCTGCTGTCCCAGATCCCAAGGAAGGGCAAATGTACATATTTGGAAACCAAAAAACAGTTTCTCAGTTTATTGGTATTTTATGCGGTTTGTTTTTTTTTATATCAAGCAAATTAATGGATTTCCATAAATTTCCCTTAATTTTTAAACGTTTTTTATTGAAGTTACAAAAGCGAAAGTTTGCCATTGTAAATAGTTATATGCAGTTCATTCTATAGAATTTATCAAAACACCATCAGACACCCAACCCAAAACATAGCAAGGACGTGGTATGTCTGTTCTAGGCAGGTCGGATAGTATTGTCTGAATCAGGAATGAGCAACCTTTTCTTACAACGGGCCAGCTAAAAATTTACAAATTATGTGTGGCCAAATGTAAAACAACTTATGATAATACAAACACTGGATGATAAATTCTAATTATGTCTTTATTAACAAAGTAAACCAGAAACCAAAATAAATCAGAAAGAGTGTTAACTTCGGCCTGGCCGACTCGTGAATAAAATTTCAACTTCAAATTCGCTCTACAAAATTAAAAATATAGCTTTATTTAGCGTGGATGAATTTATATTCATTATAAAAAGTAGGCGTGGCAATGGTCAGAATTTTGGGCATTTCCGTGTACCAACGAGTTTGTGATGATAAAGAATATTCGTGCCAAATTTTATAAAGATATCTGTATTCGTTCTTTTGTAATCGTCATTTCCACAGGCGGACAGACAGACAGACAGGGCTAAATCGACTTAGGAGGTGAAGCTGATCAAGAAAGCCTTATCACTTCGTGTGTAGTGTATAAAAAGGATAATGTCAGTGAGAGGACGAAAGTTTTTAACATGAAAAGAAAAAGATACATTGTGTTCACTTAAGGAGTGGTTGGAATGTTACAGGTTTATAAAAAAAGTATGTCGAAACGCAAAATTTGTAGAACTTTTTATGGCACAAATTTAGTTTAGCTCATTAGCCCAAATTTTTTTGTCCAGGTATTTAGGTACATCCGAACGGTGAAAAAAAACCTGCCTGCGATTGATATGGGCTGAGGGGGTGTTGAAATCTAAATTGGGATACGTATATGTACATATATAGAAAAGTACTGTGTGTACCCCAAACGTGTGTTTTAGATACTGAACTGAATTCCCGTTTTATAACTTGGTATCATATGCTTTCCCCACACAGAATCCTCTTAGCCTCACTGTATACGTTCGTAGTGATGTCGCGCAACAGTGTAAGCAACAGCTTTGCACGTTGGATGTTTTAAATACAGTCGCACATCTTACACTTTTGTTTCTTTTATAAAAGCCCAAGTTTAGAGACGCTGTCCACTTTTGAGAAACTGGAAACTTCTCTAACTCAATTTCTCGAATCGAATTTCGGAATCGTATCGGAGCAGTGAAATGTTTGTGTCATTTATACAGGGTGTTTCGCATACGAGGGGACAGAAGACCAGGGCGTGTAGGTTGGGTCGAGATAAGAAAAAAATCGTATGGAAGGGGGGATGGGGGTCAATTTTCCCCCGTTTAGACGGGAGGGCCATTTTATAAAAATTCGACTTAACATCGAAAAAAAAAATATAAAAAAGGAATGGTTTGACCTAGATAACTTTTGCTTGCTGGATTGGATTTTCAAAGCTAAATATCCGCTTCTTAATATCCTTTTTAAGTTCCTATGTCAAACAGTTTTTGAGAAAATTAATGCCAAAGTTAAAATTTGGAAAAAAATATTCCGAAAAAAAATGTTTGGTCGCAATTGTTTTTTTAAATTACGGTATTAAGGATAAATTTTTTTCCGACCATAAAATTCTCCAATCATTTCTAGAGAGAATGCTTCAAACCAGAAGGATCTATGTTTTGTAGTTTCCGAGAAAAGTGGAAATTCAGCTAATAGGGCCGATTTTAATACGCGAAAGAGCTAATGTTGCGTGTTAGTAGAAAAACTAATGGAATGATCACTTTACCCCCTTTGACATGTCAAATGAAGCAGTTAAGTATAAAATTGTGGAATAATCTTCCTACGCGTGTCTTCTCGTCCTTTAACGTTAAAATCCCTAATGCAAGTGCAAATCGTCGCTACTCACACTTTTCCCCTTTCCGTTTTATTAGTAGTATTACCGCTATGGGTTATTCTGGGTTATCCATAAAAATAATAAAAACCATAAACTTTACAAAAAAAGTCTTTAAAATATCCTTTTAAAAGACAAAGAATAAATTTCTTTTAAAGACTATTTTAAAGGACTTTCTAAAACAACTCTTCAAAAACTTTTAAAATATTAACAAATATTTAATACTTAAAAATATTTTGATAAATACAAGCTTTCCGTCAACTTTTACTTTTAAAAATAAAAGTTCAAAGTAAATAAACTTTTAAAAATAAAAGTTAATAGTAATATAGTCACGCTTGTCGTACATTTTAAAGTTTGAAACATATTATATACCTTCTTTTAAAGTTATCAGTCTGATCTGAACAAATGCTTTGCCTGTTGACGTTATGATGTCCATGTACCAGTTGTGTGACTTTCGTTTCCGTTGATAGTTCCTCACGACTTTTACTGATGCCTTTAGTGAAAGGAATCATTCTATGGCAAAAATCCACAACGAATTTAATAAATATTTATTGTTCGAAAATTCTGTAATTTGAATATAAAATCATTTGTATGTAAGTTTTTACGAAAGCATATCTTATTTTATATATGTATACTCGTAAATTGATAATTTACTGAAATCACCTTATCACAGAAATTTTAATCAAGTTATTTTATAAAAATATTTTTTGATTAAAACTTTTAAATAAACCATATTTTCAGCCACGGGCTTCCGTAGTTTTAGTAAAATAAATATATTCACCAATGGAAGGGTAAAAATTTATGCATTGTTAAATTTAATCTGGAAACAACTCAGATGATTTTTATTTATTTGCAGGGACAACATCGGACGTATCTACAAAGACTTCTGTGGTTATCACTGGAGGGGAATCGTAACGATTTTTCTTCCTTTGGTTCTGTTGCCTATACCGATTCTTGGAAAATCGAGTGTAAGTGTCGGAAAAAATTTAGCTTTGGTCCATAAGAGTCTACAAATATATGTCTATTTTAATTTCAGGAATATAGTTGTGCCTACGTTATAATTGTGATGGCGATTTATTGGGCTACAGAATGTCTACCGATTTATGTATCTTCCTTTATACCTATCATAATATTTCCTCTTTTGGGTGTATTGGTGAGATGATCTTTTTTAATTACATATTGTTTATTTTAGTAATAAATATTGGAATTATTTTTATTATTTAATTTAACCGTTTTTATTTACAGGACTCGGACGTAGTGTGCAAACAATACATCAACGATCCTATATTTTTGTTTTTTGGTGGAATAATCATTGCCCTCGCGTGCGAGTTTTGCAATCTACACAAACGCTTGGCTTTGAGAATACTGTTAATTAGTCGCTGTAATTTGCAAAGGTATAAATCGTCAAGCAATGAATGGTGTCGAATAGATTAAGTTCATTAAGTGCGGTATTTTAAATGAAGGATTTATGTCCTTGGGGTTCCAGAGTTTCGATTAAAAATAACGCGTTGCCACGAAATATGGTTGAATTGTTCGCAAACATACTAGCTTGCTCCACTTTTTTAATAAATCTTCGATATCGAAACTTATTGAAATCATTATTTCGACCAAAAATTTACGTACACATATTTAAGTATGAGTATGAAGTAAATTGGGAAGGAATATAGGCCGAAATAATTCTATACATTACTTCTAATGTGGTTAGTATTTAATGCTTGGGCGATGTTTAGAGCACGTACCGTGAATATTTTCCACAAAACGTTCATGTTGCTTATCCAAAGTACACGTTAAATCAATTTCAGAATTTCTCCAATTCAAGTGAGAATTCATTATTGATTGCACTGAAATCGAAAGACTCATCAATAAGTTCATAATTTCAAATAAATAACCTTCTGAAAATCGCATTATAGATTAACGAAATTATCGAAGACTACGATAATAGGGTGGACTACAGGAAATGAAACCATTTCTCGTTTCTTGTAGGCCGAGCTGGTATTTTTCAGAGGTCACATTTTACTTGACAATAATAAATTCTTCTCTTCAGGTTACACGTCACTGTTATAGCTTTCACCGCTTTGATATCGATGTGTCTTAACAATGTTGCAACGACACTCATGATGTGTCCAATTGTCGGTGCCATTTTGGAGGAATTGGATGTCGTAAGCTATTATTTATATTAATTTTCATATTGATCGTTATAGTTTCATTATCGTTATCATTATGTATTATTATTGATATACATATGTATGTATGTATATTACGTATATAGGGAATTACTTATGGTATTCGCATAAGATGCATCAAAAAGCTAGGTGGTGTAGGACATGAGTCGAGGAAAGAAACAAATCGTATCGGAGGGGGTGTCCGTTTCCCCACGACAGGAGGGATATTTTCTAAAAACACTACATAAATTCGTAAACATGTCGAAAAGCACAGGTTTACTTAGTTCATTTTACTGCTTACTGGTTTCGAAAGACAAACAAACGATCTATGTTTCGTAGTTTCTGAGAAATGGAAAATTACTAAGTATACTTATTCCCCAGAAGAAGTGTGCTTATTTGTTATAACTGTAATAAAACACAACCAGTCAAGAAAGGAAATGGTATTTGAAATGAAACTATGTATATATGAATTTTCAATTTTACACGAAACTACAAAACATTTTTCCTTCCGGTTTAAAGCATTTTCTCTAGAAAATTTAAACCTTGGCATTAATTTTTTTAAGAACTGTTTGACATAGAAACGTAATTTAAAAAGGAGCTTAAGGAACGGATGTTTGGCTTTCAAACTCATTGAGCAAAAATGATCTAGGTTCCCGTTATTTGTTGAATTTTTTTTTATTTGATGTTGTGTTTTTAAAAAATTTCTCATCTCACTTAAACGAAATGAATTAACAACTCCTCCTATAAAAATTTTTTGGTATATTACATATTTTATTATTAATATACATATAATACATGTTAACTTTCATATTGAAATTAAATGCTTCCGTAAATGGCAAACCTATAGCAAGGACTCGCTAACCAATTCGCGGAACCTACTGAGAAAGATGTGGAAAGTAAATATGAATCAACACAAAAAGAGGAGTACTTATGATTTATGTTTTTAATGAGTACTTTTTCTATATACATTTTTCGATATTGTTTATTTTAGGCTTACTGCTAACCCGAAATATCCATCGAATGTGACTATAGCATTCTATCTGGGCGTGGCTTATGCTGCTACCTTAGGCGGTGCATTGACCATTGTTGGCAGCGTAACTAATTTGGCTTACAAAGAAATCTATGATAAGTTAAAAAGGCGGCATTTCAAAATATTTCTGATTTCTATAACGTTTTTAACTTATTTAGGCGATTTCCGGAAGCCACCGACCTCCTAAAAATATATTCAGTTTTAGCGTACACTGCTCCAATAATAGTTATCGAAATAGTCTTTGTCTGCTTCTATCTGCAAATAGTGTACATGGGTCTATTTCGAAAAGGCGTAAATGGTAATCAACAGACTATTTCAGAAGAAGCAACTAATGAAGCCAAAGCTAAAATTAAAAAAAAAGTTAATGAAATGGGTCCAGTTACTATACATGAATGGCAAATTTTGATTTTGTTTTTCCTAATGGTACTCCTCCTTTTCTCCCGCGACCCAGGCTGGGCAAATGCATTACAACGGTACATAAATAGTTTACATACAGCTTGACCCATTTTAAGTACTTCATATGATTGGTATTTTATTTTGTAGTGGAATATATGATTCGTGGCCAGTAATTTTTGTAGTTCTAGCACTATTTATGATTCCAATGAACTATACCTTCTGTAAATACTGCTTCGGATCTGGTAAACGAAATTAATTTCGCTCGTATTAAGACTTATATATGTTTGATTTCAGCGCCATTCACAACCAAACCCACACCATCTTTGATTTCCTGGAAAGTTGTACACACTAAATTACCGTGGGGTCTACTATTCTTGATCGGTAATATAATATATGTAGTTTGTGTTGCTTGCAGCAAAGTGACGACATAATATTGACTCAATATTACTCATTTAGGGTATACATTTAAACTCGTTGTTTAAATAAAAGTAATGGTCCTGAAAAATTACATTTATTTTAGGAATTAATTTGTCGAATTCATCTAATTTTTAGTAAAAATTAATAGAATCCCAAATTAAATCTAAAAATGTAAACAACAGTAGATATTATGTAACTTCTATAACAAAAAACATATGGTTAATACATAGTATATTAATATTGCTTTTTAGGTGCTGGATTTTCTTTAGCAGAGGCGATCACACAAAGCAAGTTGGCAGAAAAACTCGCAAATGAACTCCAAGGAGCAGGGACATGGCCGCTTTTTGTTGTACAGCTTATCTGTATACTAATCACTATAGCGGTCACAAATCTGTGCTCAAATGTTGCCGTGTGCAATGTTCTGGTTTCGATTTACGCAGAGCTGGTAAGAAAACAATTTCACTCATGCAGTAGTGAGTGAAGGATAAACAAAGACTAAAAGCATTGCACTCTGCTTTTCCAGGCCAGGGTATGCAATGTACATCCATTAAATCTGGTGCTTCCTGCCGGAGTAGCTTGCAGTATGGCATTTCTTTTGCCAGTAAGCACTCCACCGAATGCTATTGTTTCCACTTACTCCGAGATCAGGAGTAGACATATGGTTTGTATAAAGTCGGTTTTTTTAGTTCAATTTAGTACAAGAAATTATTTATCTCAGAAGAGAAGTTAAATTTGGTTGACTTGATATAATCGGTAATGAATTCAATGAAACGGTAAATTAAGTTTGTCCTTCCGTTTGAAACGCATAGAAGGAGGCGTGGCAGGTATAGAAAACTATATATTACTAGGGTCGGTCGTGGTCTAGATTTCGACCAATAAAAATCCCCATTTTTAATATAAACTCTCTCAATCTACCAGGTCATCTTCGTATGCACACCAGAAAGCTCAGCAACAAAATTTTGCGTTTAGATTCTTTTTTGTGCTTAGCAACATATGTTGATAAATAATGTTTATGTACTGAGACGTAATGCCTGTCATCTTTTAATGCAGATACAAATTCGTTTCCATTCTTTGTGAAGTAGAGAAGAAAAATACCTGCAAATCGGTATATTTTTCATTGAAATTGAATAAACAGAACAGAACTAGAGGCATGGAACCATTTTCGTGGACGTATTTATATAAAGATTCATGACCAGCATCACACCTGAATCGATTTAGTATACATTGAACAAACTTAACAACTACAAACTTAGTTATATAAAACTATAGGCACCTTCTTTAGATAGCATAATAAGATATCGGCAAAAATTTCCAAACAACTTGTTCAAAACTAATATAAATTATCGACCCATGAAACTAACAAAACATGCTATAATATACATTGTATATATGTACTTCCATCAGAAGTATACCTCTGTGTATACTCTGCAAGTATAGGTGTGGTCTAATCATTCTTGCATTATCTGAACAAAAACGGGGTTTCGTTGACCGGATTAGTGTGGGCTGCAAAGACCCAATTTTATGCATACATTTGCATATCAATTTTCTTTTGTAGTGAGTTACACAGAATATCTTTACATCTGTAGTTGAATACATACCTTTACTTATGGTATCAATCTTATACACCAATTTAAAGATGGGCGCACCACAACCAAATATTCTTAATTTGGTGTTTGAATATAACAATGTTTTAATTAATTTTTATAAGAAACTGAAAACAATTGAATGAAAATTTGCCATTAGTTCTATCGAGTTATCATGCATATAGTGCCAAAGCCATAACTGCTTATTCAATTTTAGAATAGTATGTCTCATTGGGGTTTTCGTAGCACCTCTTAGAAGGGGCGACGGGTGTTATGTTCAACGGATGCAAAATGAATAGTCCCGATAGGTAGGATTAGGTTTTTGGTGGCCTAATAGTTACAAATTTTTGACAGGGAATAAAATTTATCGTTGACCTTTAAAAAAATGTACAATCTTATATGTATGCACATATATCTACATGTATATTTATATTTTATATGCTTTTATTTTCAGTTGGTTGCCGGGATCGGACCAACAATTGTTGGCATTTTGTTGTTGCTCATACTCTGTGCCTCATGGCATATGCTTATTTTTCCCACATCACATATCTTCCCTGACTGGGCACAACCTAAGCCAACCTAAACTGCACAAAAGGCCCTTAAATTACCACAAGGTTGCTAAACTCAGCTTCATACAGATATGTATGTTAATATTAACTTTATTGCTTCTTGGTCTTTTATTGTATTTTGAAATTGTTTTATATTCATTGATTTTGGAATCATTCTACCAAATATTAATTGCTAAACAGTTAATGCTTGAAATAAATCATTAATTGGATCAATCTTTTCATTGTGAATTTGTAGAAATTATTCCATGTTGCTTTTCACGGTTTATTGAGAAAGATATTCGTATGAAATTGTTGTTCCGGTTTCCCCGGGCTTATATTTCTGATATATTTGATGTTGGTATGCTTTTATGTTGGTTAAATACAACATTAACAATTTACAAATAAACTTGATAACTAGAAGACGTTTTGGTACGATTCGGTACTTAAGGTGTCTAGGAAAATCAATAACATGAGAAATGTAGCACTTACCAATTCAGTGAAGCATTTTAAAATGATGCCGACAATCAATCCATCTGCGATATAAATGGATGTGTGTGTGTGTGTGTATGAATGGAGAAACAATTAGTACATTCGTATTTATGGATACTGTGGGCATTGGAAGGTATCAGTTGGTGTATTTGTCAAAAAGAATGTTAAAGTTCAACACTTCATTTTCATATCGAGATTGGCTATCAATATGTATATACATATGTACGTATGTACATGTACGTACGTATGCTTTTCATTAGAATGTTTAAACATATTTTATCATTTGATTATACAACGCTACACTCATTCACAAAATTTAAATCGCCAACATCATATTTATCGAATAATAGTTTTTATTTAAAATGCACCATAGAAATAATCCAACTAAAAATCGATTGTACTGTGACAGTGGCCAAAACACAGATTTGGTGGAAGCACAGACGGAAAAATTAAATTAATTTTAACATTAATTTTGTTTATTATCAACTACATACATACTACATATGATATATAGTACTTAATATTGAGAAATATAGTTTTTTAACACAAATAGTCCAAAACGAAGTCGTTGGCTTAGACACCGTAAATTTTTTACTCACAAGCCGTCCGATTTAGAGGTAGATACAAAATATAATAATGTTGTTGGCCACTTTCCGTCTTGAACATATACAGCACATTCAGCAGCACCAACACATAACTACGATTGTGCTGTTCTTGTTGGTGTAATGTTTTCATTTCGATTTTTCCACATCCAGTTTAGAGAACAAGACGGAGATACGCAGGCTTAAAAAACACCACCTGAATCTGAGTATTGTTAAATACCTCACCACCAACACCTTGTCCCGAACCGCACCGCTTCTGGTATCCATGCATTTCCAGTTTTATCTACAGCACTTGTACGACAGCACAAAATAAGATGGCAAAAAACAGTAACAACCTGATTGTTTTTCATATTCATCAAGCTCATTTCGAGACAGTCTGAGATGCTCTCTCATGGCACAGGTAAATACTAAGTTGAAAGAGTCACTCACAGTGGTGACATTCGGAAACAGGTGAATTTATATACATATAGTTAGTCTGCAGTAGAGTTGATGTTGGGTTTTGCATGTTGTGTTGTCCTTGAGTTACTTTTATCAGTCTGTATAATCTTTCCTTCAGCGTTACTAAATCCTAAATATTTCACCAAATCTATAAGCATATATAGGCGAGAGTGTTTCCAATACAGCAAGTTGGAAGTCTGCGCTATGCTATAGAGCGCAATTGTATGCAATGTATTATAATATACATTGTATATATATTATACTAGAGTAACCCTGCCCGCGTTGCTGGACAATACAATAACATACGTTTACGTCTTTGTATTAAAAATTAAATTTTCTAGAAAGAATAGACATTTTCCTGAAAAAGAAGTGCAAAATAATATAAATTTTTTAAAGTGAGAACATCAAAAAGAAAAAAATTTATTGCAGATCTTGGTGGTAAACGACATTTTTAGTATTGCCATTTTCACAAAAAATTAATAAAGACGACGGCTTCCCAACACGTGAACATGCAACATACAGTTGACCGTGTGAAAATACAGGAAATTCTAAATGTATTCCGCAAACTTGTATTCGTAGAAATTTTTCGATGTTTTTTTTTTATAAACCATCAGTGAAAGTAGACCTTTCCAACGCATGTACTCGTTTGAAAATCGGTTGAGTGGTTCTCGAGTTATAAAATCACGAACATAGGGCAACTCATTTTTATATATATAGATTATATTATATTTTTGGATAATCTAATAGTTATCATGGGTCGATCAAAGCATTCATCATGAAAGGTGGAATCAAAACAATAATCCTGAGGTTTTACCTCCACCTAATATATCCACTACCTATTACACATACTCACTATTATCAGCTTAAGCCTCAGAAATCTTCGCAGAATGGAAATTAAGTTCTGGAAATTCGTGTTCTAGTTATAGCGGTGTAGGTAGCACAAGGGCATTTTGGTTTGGAGCTTAAAGTTGTTGTGGAATCCTAATTCCATACGAATCTGCAAACTTTAAATGAACATTTTTTAAAATTTTCTTGCAAATTTCATAAGCGCTATTCGGCGGAGATAACCTTAGCAGGTCCTGAGTCCATTTCGTAGGGGAGAGGGAGCGGGGACCAGCCGTCCGTTTCTGCTACAGCCGAATTGCGCACGATTAACCATTTCATCAATCCATTAACGGATTATCATTGGTAATTAAGCTCGGACTTGTAGTTATTTGTTGTTTTTTTCTCTTTTTAAGATATAAGCGGGCTTAATCTACAAACATTGGTGTAGCGAGGGTTTTGTTGTGAAGAGTGTATTTGAGGCCACTCTTAAAACATTTGATTATTTCAAATTATTAAATTATTTATTATCAAATAATTCATTCAAATTGGATTTTCATAGGATTGTGGGGTGGGTACCAGGTTAGCTGGGGGTGGCCGTGGTCACTCATTCACCTACCTGACTACGCCAATGTCTACAAAGGAACAAATTCGGGTTGTAATTGCACACAGGAAGAGAAGAGCCTCTGATCACACGCCTTTCTTGTTCCTTACCAGTAAAAAACGAAAATTAACCTTTCTCGTGAGAGAATGATAAGTTTCATCCTGGTTTAAAATTTTACCCCAGCAATTTATGGGGTATAGCATAAACAAAATGTATAAAAATGCCAAAAAGATCTGCAGAATTTATGGAATAATAGCAAACGGAATCCATAAAGTACAATAAAAGTAAATAATTTCCCGCAGCATCAAACTAACAAGTGTTATCACCTTCGGGTGAAAAATCGATAAATGATCTGTGAGAGTAAATTTCCAGGGGTGATTTTGAGACTAAGGGCCGCATTCCAAAAGTCACGACGGAGACGATGTCGGTGCCTCTCTTTTTGGTACAAAGGTCGTCCTCGTCGTAACTCTTGGAATACGGCCCTATATATGATCAGTGGCTAAGGCCGTGGTTACGCTAACGTGCACGCTTGGCAACAGAGATAATGAGATAGGAAACTTCTAAAAAATGCAACTCTGGTTGTCAAATCGTGTGTTCGTGGTTGTGAAATTGTATTGTAGTATTTGTGAAAACTCGATAATTGATGACGTTTTAGAGCAGAAACTCACCCCCAAACAAATGAATTTTTTTCCTTATAGACCCAAACAAAGTGTTCAGTTTATTAACTTATACACCACGTTTGACATTTGTCAGAACCTTTTGTTTTGAGATACCATTTGCTTATATAATCAAATCAATGAATGAGCTTATGTAAGTCAGATATTTACAAATACGCTGCTTAACAATAACTAGCACTTAAGAATAGAGTAATAACACAGAATAAATAGTATATATTTAGTAGTAGTATACTATTTATTCTGTGGTAATAACTTCATTTTGCAATTTGGAATGTAGAATGTTGTAGGATATATGTATATTGAATGTACTATGGGATATATTTTCATTTAAATATTATTTGTTTAGTTTTATTTAAATATGTGGTTTACCGCAGAAATAAAAGCTATCAAAGGATCGTAAATATACATTAACTCTGAACAATTGAAGCTTGTTTTGATAAACTATAAAATTAAGTGCGAAAAGCCAAATATTTTGTTCAACTTTTAAAGAAACGTTTTAATATACTTTACTTTTAATCGAAATTTACTATTTAACTCTCGAGTACAACAAATTAGTTTTGATTACTGAGAAAAGAATTTTCTTAAGTTCTGGAATATTAGAAAATTGATATAAGTTATACACATATTGTATATGGTTTTGCTTTACGCATTTGTTTTACTTAATTTGCACTTTCAATCTCTATAGTTACCAAAAATGCTTGTCAAAAAGTGTTTAGAAATATATAACCTAAAAATAGGTTGTTAAATTTATGTAAATATATAAGCAAATGAAAGTTGGTGTTGGCATATCTACATATTTAATTCACCTCATTATTGCATTCGGTTTTCTGTTTTGCAAACTTCAAACTTTTTTGCACACTTTGGTACTGAAGTACTGCTGCTAGTGTGCTACAATTTAAACAAGAAATTGTTTTTTTTAGTTGAAAGATACTCTAGTACGCTCATATATGCCTAATTTATTAACCAATATTGTAATTAAACTTTCCTTTTCATGTTATTAACAAATTTTTCATTTTATTTAAGTACACTTTTTCCTACTTTCCCGTTTACACAATTTCGTACTTTTATAATTTCTTTTGGTAACGTGAACAGAAACGCTGTTTCGTGATGTCATTAAAATTTTCACCTCAACTAGATTTTTTTGTTTTGATGTTTTAATCCCTATTTTAGAAATTTATGTTAATGAATGAAGCTCAAAGGATTTAAGCTCGTAGCCATAGCTCTAAACTTCTTTTATATTACAAAAAACCCAAATACAAATATTAACAGCTCTTCTTGTATTATTTTCCTTCCATGCACATATATATATTTTATTTATTTATTGTTTTAGTTTCTGTAAAGTTTTGCTTTAGCCTTTATTTTCGAGTCAATGCACACAACATTCGCCACAATTGTTTGAATTACAACATTTACTTCTTTGTTTATTATGCTTAAGATTAATTGTTATATAATAAATTGTAATTTTAATAAATAAAAGTTAATAACGCATTCCGAAACTTTTACTGCAGCGCTTGTCGTGTTAAGGACAGGAACAAGTCCTTGACATTGATGTGGTCTTTGACGGAGGTCACTTCTCTATACAAATTCTCGCCTTTCTCTGGGCAGTTTCTATTTGCACCGATATAATAAAATATAACATAATAACAGCTCTCGTTAACTGCATATATATTCTGAAATAAGTAAATAAATGAAATCTGATCACATTTCAGACAATTACCCTGTTTTTAATTGTACATGTTTAAGTATTACCTTGTTCTCTTCCTTACTCCGCATTAGATGAACTCTTCGTTCGACTGTAGCAATCCATCTTGCAATTCCTTCGAGACGTCAAGACGTTCTTCTTCTTGGTCGCTTGGTATATGCCTTAGACAAGATGCCCCAATAGTTTCCAATCATTGCTAAGTGGATAAGAAACAACTATTGTATTAAAAACATTTTAATAATATTTAATTTGCTTCACGTTTCCACTACAAATATCTATTATAAACAAATAATTTCAACTTACGGAATTCATTTCACACTTGCAGTACACTGATCTGTTGATGTTGTTATACAATTAAGTAAACTCTTCGATCTTCATCACAAATGCAACCTTTGCATTTAATTTACTTCTCCTTGTCAATGTGGTTTTACTTGTTCTTTTTTTTAGAACCGATGATATTTCGCCTACCAAAACTTCACACGGTAGCAATGGATTGTTAGCACTGTCCTGCTTTCTCCGATAATTGTCGTCACTCGAATATCAGCTTGGTTAATATTATTTTACACACAATCGTGAATCTCAATCATCAATATTTTCGTCTATTCAATAGCGATGTCGATAGCCAGTCGATTATAGATATACTGCCATAGAACTGTTTCCATACCACGCACACACTTTTATATACGATTTATTTTAATATCTAATAATTTAATGTGCTTATTAATTGAATTTAATTCAATAAACAAAAATGATTACCCGACTCCTTCAAAAACTTTCTGTAAATAAACGAAACGTCATTTAAAATGTAATAAAACCATGACGTCTTATGGTGAATAACACGTATACTATGCGTGTAACAAATTTTCGTTTTATTTTGACACATTTTTTAGCGGGAAAAGAGTTTCCCCATCTCAT
Source organism: Myopa testacea (assembly GCA_949629155.1). NCBI lineage: Eukaryota > Metazoa > Arthropoda > Insecta > Diptera > Conopidae > Myopa > Myopa testacea. The sequence continues at coordinate 6,463,299 of OX451348.1, read as the reverse complement.
TATCTCTGCTTGGCAAGTAGGACTTTTTTGTTGTTTTGTGTGTATGCCATTCTCTCTTGTATACACAAAACAAAAACAAACAAGGCGGGAGAGTAAAATTCACACCGAATTTGCACGGTAGCGTAACCACAGCCTTAGGCCAATCATGCACGGTAGCGTAACCACGGCCATTAGAACCTGGGTAAAATCGGGGTGTCATTTTTATGGCGAAGAACTGTATAATTCATTAAAAAAAAGGCAGCTAAAGATGCCAAATATTACACCAACAACTGTGGGAAACCTCATTTATTTTAGAAAAATATATTATATTCATTTATAAATCAATTCACAAAATTGGAACGAGAATAAAATAAATAAGCTGATCTGCACGCAGAGTTGCGCTTGCATAAAATTACGCACACTATTTACATACACAAATTGTTGAGTAATGCCTCAAACACAATCAGGGACACAAGATGCAGATTCAAGTTAGGGACGCGAGAAATTGCTCGGATTTAAACCAAATAGCAGCATTTTCGGGAAGCAGAAATATGAAATGTCAAAAATTTCACAGTATAGAACAATACATTCATTCTAACCAAAATTCTCGAAGCTTATTTATTTTAATCTGTATACAAATATATTTAAAATACATTTAAATAATATATTATACAGAATAAGAATAAAAAAGCAACAGAAAAATATGCACATAATTTTACAGCAGGTGAAATAGAAACAAGAATGAAATGTAAACAAACACAAACAACGAAGAAGAACAAGAACGCTTTTGCATCAGGGTAAATTGCGTGTTTAATGCTTAACCCTAATTAGCACAAAATATTATGGGCAGAATATTATGAATATTATGGGCTTGCTGTCAAAAACGACACTGTAACACCAAATAAATACATATATATATGATGTGAAATAAAAGGTGCATTTTAAAGAAAAAAGTAAAGTCATGGTATTTCGGGTTACTACAATTTATGAAGAAAAAGTTGAGACATTTTATTCACTAAAAAGGTGTCATTTTTGACATCAATGCTAATGAGGGTAAACCTTAATCAGTAAAAAAATTTTCATACAAAATTTTACATTTCATTTATGCGAATATAATTTTATTCGTTATTTACAAGAATTTTTCGCGTTATCCTGAATTCTCTTATTATAGTTTGTTAACGTAGTAAACATTTTTGAAAACTTTTTATAAGACAAGACAAACTGCATAAAAGTGGGCGTAACGCCATATCTATACCAGTTGTTCGGCAACTCAATGTTTCTGTTCAGTTGGATAGCCTGGTATAAATCTTTATTTGAAAATGGTGCCTCTAATTTTTTTATAACAATTTGGCCTGACTATTGACCGATTTTGCTCATCCAAACAGAGCCATGTTAATTTATGAATATTTCTATTCCTTTGGCTCTTTTTGTAATTTTAATTTTTTGAATCGACAACAGACAGACATACGAACAGAGATTAGACCGACTCTGGAGTTTTTGGAAAGACCGTGGACCTGATATACCCTGTCAAATTCTGTGGTACAATGTTTAAGACAATTCAATTTGTTTATTAATCATGCTTGTATTGTCATTGTTCATTGAAATTTAAAAATTATAATAAAGAAAATTAATAAAAGATAAGAGCACTAAAAAATAATCTCTGCGCTTATTCCTGCGTTTTTCTTTCAGTGTGATAGGGATGAGCGGACAACTTTATAGCCTGTTTCCATAAAATGGTTTTTCCAGGTTTTTGGAATAAACTGTTTTAAGCCCCAAAAAACTCGTAAACTGTTTTAACTCCGTTGAAATTGTTGATGCGATTCCAGCGCTAAACCAACATTATTTTGGTTTTTAGCCTCAGTTTTTAGTTTGCAAGTCTGTTTCGGGATTGCAGACACACTATCTTTCTCTTTGTCTAGTGCAAATAAGTTAGAAAGAGAAAATTCATGTCACCAAACTATTCTGCCAAATGGCAAAAAAAACTCGACATACTGAGAGGAATTTGCTATTTACGATTTTTCGCTTTCCAAATTCTGTAAACTGGCGAATTTCGTCACCATACCAAAATACATTTCAACAATTTTGAATATTATTGTTATTTTATTCACTGTATTATAAATTAAAGCGACCATTTTAAAAATAGCTGCGTAAATATACAAAGAAACCAACAGTTGTTTATTTCTTCTTTTCGGTTTGACAGCCCGGACCGGATTATGTATGGAAACACTAGATCTGCTGATCGATTTTCGAACACCTTAACCGGATCAAATATTTTTATGGAAACAAGCTATTAAACTGTCTTGATTTTATTCTGTAAATATATTACAATATATCCCATATATTTACAAGTACCAGTACCAGATTCGTGATCAGCGAGTTCCAGTACCAGAACACTCAGAAAACATTGTTCTGGTAAAGAGCTCATTTTTTGTAAATTTTGTTGCCCTGTGTTCTCTACGTTTGACATAAACAGAAAATACTAAAAATGCAGAAAAGGTTAATACAAGACGAACAATCTTCGAAAAGAAGAAAATTCGAATTGGACTAGCTGAATAAACAACTTCATTGAAATAGTTTTTTAAATTAAAAAAGTATATTTAATCAAAATATAAATAGAAAATTATTCTCCATTTCTTTAGTACATATATTTCAAGTTTAAGAGACTATCATATAACTTTAAGCATTTAAGCATAACTTTATCATTTAACTTATACAGGGTGTAACGCATAAGGTACGCCAAAAAGCTAGGACGGGTAGGTTGGGTCGAGACAAGAAAGAAATCGTATGGGAGGGTGGGGTGCATTTTCCCCCGTTTAGGCGGGAGGGTCTATTTTCTAAAAACCCGACATAATATCGAAAAAAAAATATTAAAAAATAACGGTTAGATCTACATAACTTTTGCTCACTGAGTTTCAAAGCCAAATATCCGCTTCTTCATATTCTTTTTAAATTAGGTTCCTACGTCAAACAGCTTTTGAGAAAATTAATGCCAAAGTTAAAATTTGGAATAAAAATTCCGAAAAAACGTTTGTTATCGCCATTTTTTTTAAAAATTACGGTATTAAGTATAAAAATTTTTGCGACAATAAAATTCTCTAATCAATTCTAGAGAAAATGCTTCAAACCGGAAGGATCTATGTTTTGTAGTTTCCGAGAAAAGTGAGAATTACGAACTAAACTCCTTCTTTTTTCCATATTATTGCACCAGTAATAAAACACAAGTAGCCAAAAAATTTATATTTAAAAGGAAAGTATGCTTCGTAATTTTCACTTTTCTCGGAAACTACAAAACATAGATTCTGCGGGTTTTAAGTACTTCCTCTAGAATTGATTAGAGAATTTTATGGTCGCAAAAAACTTTATACTTAATACCGTAATTTAACAAAATAATTGAAAGCAAAAATTTTTTTTTTAGAATTTTTATTCCAAATTTTAAATTCGATATTAATTTTCTCGAAAACTGTTTGACGTAGGAACCTAATTTAAAAGGGATATGAAGACGCGGATATTTGGCTTTGAAAATCAGTGAGCAAAAGTTACCTAGATCTAACCGTTATTTTTTAATATTTTTTTTCCGATGTTAAGTAGGGTTTTTAGAAAATGGCCCCTCCCGCCTAAACGGGGGAAAATGCACCCCCCCTCCCATACGATTTTTTTCTTGTCTCGACCCAACCTACCCGTCCTAGCTTTTTGGCGTGCCTTATGCGTTACACCCTGTATAACTATAAGTTTAATTCTTAATTTTATAAGTGTTATAGATAATGAAAATCATAATTTATTATCATTATTTCTTACTTACTACAATTTTCAGGAATTATGCATACCGTTGGAAAAAACAAAAGGCTTTCACTATCTAAAACTAGAATCTATATTATTAGAGGTACTAAAATGTTATGCGGCTAAATGTAGCATCATATTGTAAAATAACAAACTCCAAAAAAATTTTATAACATCCAACGAGTTGTATGTACAAGTATATACGTAACTTAACCATTGACATTATCATCGTTGTCATCTTCTTCACTAGAGTCGACAATATTACGCAACGTTAGTGAATGAAAGTCATTAAGGGTTTGCTCAAATAAATCTATTGTCTGCTGATCTGCTTCTGAAATTACGCTCTGTGTGGCATCCAAAAGATCCTCTGCAGCGCCCAGAAGTTCTCGGCTTCCACGTGACGCTTCCAGAGTAGACCAGGAGGGTCTAAAATCACTAAAATCATTCTCACCGGTAAAGCGATACTGCTGGGAATCCACCATTGGCAATGGTATTGTCGCAACTCTGCTACTAAAACCACGAGTTAGCTCATCTGCATGCGCTAGCGTTGATCCAATTATATCGCTTGCTATTCGAATGGCTGCATCGGTTGCCGCAATTGTTGAAACGAAGTCACTGGCATTTGTTGAAGGTCTCTGTCCGTATTCTAGTGGCAATGTTGGATCACTGCTAACTACACTAGCAGCTCTACTTGCCTCTTCGATAGAGTCGTAGCCTAGTAGTGTGCTGTGATACACTTGTGAAACGAAGTTTGAATCTGTAGCCACAGTATTTCCTTCAATGCGCAAACCGGCGACTCCTTTTTTTGGCACAGTTGCGAGGTCCCGTTTCACGTGTCGGCATCTTGAGGGTTCATTCTGGCGCTGTTGCAACATGGCTTCAAAATCGACTATGTACACATATCCCGCCACAAGTATCGTGCATGATTTTTCACCTTTTTTATATGCCTCGTCAATATCTTGGCTAGTACGATCGTCGTATTGCCACCATCCTAAAAGACACAACTCATACAATATGATACACATGAAATGGGATCTTTTACATAGTAAATCTACTTCATTGAAAATATTTTAATGCAAACGTTGAAATATGGTATATAGAGAACATTTTTACTAGCGAATATGATTTATAATTTATCATTTAGTATTACAAGGTGGCGCAAAAATTATCACCCCTGTGGACTGTTTCGTTTTTTACATCTGACAAATGACAGTTACGAAATTTATTGTGTTTCAAAATGGAAAGGCAAGCCTTAAACACAATCATACTAGGAAAATGCTATTTATACTATTATTTTATACGTTAGTGATACGGGTGAGTTCACAAATGCGCCACCTATAGGCTAAGTCAAATCGCCACTGCCCATATTTCTTACAAAACTAAAAATAGGTAATAAAATTATGTACAGTTGTCACACAATTTATACGTACACCCTGCATTGCATACAAAATATGCAGTTTTTTTACTTTAAGTATTAGCAATTAGTCCATTATTTTTCTTGGATCAATGTAAGAAAGTTATGACCTGCCACAAAAAACAACCGTCTGCTCACATAGAAGAGTTCCATGAAAAACAAACAGAGATGGTAAAATATTGCAAAAAAATTATTCATACACTCTATTATGATCCTGTTGCTGCAAACATAACGGTAATCGACATCTGTGTTTTGACTAATTTTGTTGAAGACGAAGTATCATTGGTTTTTCTAAGCATTTTCTGTCGATTCGGTTGGCAATTGGCAGCAAATCACCAACAAGCCGGAAGACCAAAAATATTAACTCCGCGTGAGGAGCGTAAAATAATAACTTCCGTTGTGCAAAACCAGAAAATAACCGCCACGATACTATGTCAAGATATGCAAGAGTCTTTTTAAAAAAAATAAGCACACAAACAATTCGTAATTGCCTGCATAATGCTGGTTATCGTAGCAGAGTAAGCCATACATATCTAATATTAACCATAGAGAAAGAATAACAAGAGGGCGAATCTTGAACAAAAATATTTTCCATGGTCGATCCAGTACTGGATCGAGTTTTCACTCATTTCTGAGTGTTTCGCGCTCTTCTCTTTTGCTATTGCCAATGCTCATGTGTTTCCATTGCTGCTCTGAGCATTTGTTTCCTATCCACTACTGGATCGTTCATACATTACTCAATGCTTCGCTCTCTTGGCTTTGTTTACCATCGTTTGTGTTATTCGCTTCTCATTGCCATTGCTTTGTTTTTGTATAAATACAAATCCGGTTCCCTTGTATTCCTTCATAAATGATTATGCGTAAGAAGAGTTGAGCGATGGAGTCTTGTATGTCAAAGGAGATGAGAATGAATCGGTTGATCGATTTCTTCTTGAAAGCAGGGGTTGAGGGAACAAGGGAATTTGACTTTTTTTTGGTTCCTTTACAATAAAAAAACAGGTGCTTACGTCTATCGGTCTATCAAGTTTGGATTTTTTTCCAAATCGGGTTCGCTTGTATTCCTTCATAAATGATTATGCGTAAGAAGAGTTGAGCGATGGAGTCTTGTATGTCAAAGGAGATGAGAATGAATCGGTTGATCGATTTCTTCTCGAAAGCAGGGGTTGAGGGAACAAGGGAATTTGACTTTTTTTTGGTTCCTTTACAATAAAAAAAAAACAGGTGCTTACGTCTATAAGTCTATCAAGTTTGGATTTCCCGCTATTATTTTTCGTTTATTAAAGGAATTTTGTTTTATTGTAACATATTAAAAAGTTTAGTCCTTAGTTTAATTTTAATAATAGTTTTGGACACTACAACAACTACAGGAAAATACATAGGCGGTCAGACAGCAGCACTACAGTTGTTAGTACAAAATAACAAATAAAAGTCGATCTTCCGATTCCTCATTCCTCATAAAAAATGTGTTCGAATTGCTACATAATATAAATATTTTCTCTGAAATATTTCCATTCTTTCATTTTTTATTTTTGCTTCCATTAACTTTTTATTTTTACTCGAATAAGGTATTAAAGGTGAATATATGCCGACTAAGTATTCTTCTTCTTAAATCTTCTGCCTATACGAATTCTTCAAGAGCACGCTATGCTCGGAACGTAGATCGTGCCAGCGCTTTACATAGCTTGCACATCGAATAAGAAGCAGAGCAAAGCTACGAAAGCAAAAATTCTTTCAAAAACCATAAAATGCAAAATTTAAAACGATTCCAGACGGACGGACGGCTGCACATGGTTTGTTATTGTAAGAGAAGCAAAGGAAGACGAATCGCACCATTCTCCTCATCGCCCGCTGTACACCAGAAATTGATCGATTCTTTCTTTCGCACTTTACTTGGCATACGAGTGTTGGATCGATCTCTTCTTACGCATATTCGCTTACATTGTTAGTGCAAAATAACAGAGGCAAAGTCGATCATCCGCTCCGAGAAAAAAATTACACACTGACTCACAAAGTCATCATGCATATGTAGATCCGAAACATGAGAGAAAGACACAAAGCAAAAATTGAGAAACTGAAATTGCTTGCTCTCTGCGTGTTGATTCATTTCGCACTCATTGCGCTTCTTCGTTTCCCTTGCGGACCGACCGCTTCCATGTCGCCGTTGAGTACATTTGTCTGATTCGGCCTCTTGTTATTCTTTCTCTATGTATTAACAAAAAGAAGAGATTAGAATTCGCCAAATGCTACGTAAAAGAGCCAGATTCTTTTTGGGAGAATGTCATCTTCAGCGATGAATCAAAAATTCAATGTTTTCGGACGTGTGCTGAGGGTGTACGAATAAATTGTGTGACCACTGTTTCATATACAGTGCCGCCTTCTAAATTGCCGCTAGCCTATTTAGAAATCCGCCACTGGGTGATGAACCAACTTTTATCAATGCTGTGAGGAGTGAGGTATTAGACCTACCTCTGGCAAGAATATAAATGTCTAACATCATCTCAAACTGACATGTATCGGTGGAAACGCCATGTCGAACCATAAACACTTCAGGTTCAACATGGGAGCATCCAAAGAGGACATTAAGTTTACCGCAATCCCAAAAGGACCAATTGGGACATCTATGGCTTCAACCTTGACGAATACATCAATCAATACATTAAGAAAACATTGCATGAACACCAGTTTGCCTAAGCCTTGGTTACGCTACCGTGGGAACTCGGTGGGAATTATACTCTCATTTTTGTGATCGGACTACGTGCTAAAATAGTGGTTTTGCTTGTGCTTCAACAGTAACTTGTCTAGTACACAAATGAGAAAACGTATTATTTGAGCTCTAGCAATTTGTATATTAACTGAAATTTGTTTAGCACATCGACTGAGAAAGCAATACATAGCCTAACTACTACTATAGAAGATGCTGCAATCTAAGCAAATCGTACTTTTATGGATATATCAGGAGCATTTCATAACACATCTTATGACGCTATCAGCAATTCCATGATCAGAAAATATATTCCATCAATGATCATAAAATGGACTCTACACAAGCTGACATCCAGAGTATTGGAGTTTAGTCTCGGAGGAACGTCCCAACCAATGAAAACTACTTGAGGCTGTTCCCAAGGGGGTGAACTATGGTCTTTACTGTGGACTTTGGTTATGAATGAACTTCTGGACAGGCTGACTCACTGGGCCTAAGCACACAAGGTTATGCGGATGATCTAGTCATATGCATAACAGGATTCCAGCCTACAGTTTCTGAACGTATACAAAAGGCTATCAACATAACCCCTAGGTCGTGTGAAGGCAAGGGCTTAAGCTTGAATATTGGAAAAACGCTCATGGCACCTAATCCAAACTGACGAACTGGTCTGCCAAAAAACCTGTGACAGCACCATATTTTCTACTTCGTCTAGTCTGTGTAGGTATAACTGATCAATGAGAACATGCCCCACCATAGCCTTAAGCTTTACATCCCTCCTCTGCAGCTAATTATAACGAGGGAGCCTTGTCTGGCTGCGCTACGATTCATACGAATTTCCACCATTAAAAGTGGCTATCTTTGGGTACATATGAAGATTGCTGGAATATTCATAAATGACCCTATTGTCAAACCACATGACAATATCCATACAAACTCGACCTCTCCAGGAACTTCACAGTTAACATAAACGGACGTGAAAACTGGAGAGCTAGGAGTCAAACCAGGCTCACAAATCTGAGCATTCCCATAAAAACCCTAGGCTGATGAAAGGTCGGATGATTAGGTTTTGTTAGCCTGCCATATTTGCATTTCCTTCATATGTCCTAGATGACTTTTCTAAGCAAAGCTTTTGATTTAATTACATAGAAGAATAAATGTAGAGCTTAAGTTTTTATTAACACATTCACAATACATACACATGCATATAATTTTATTAGAAATGTTTCTCACGTGAGCAAATATTCGAACATAGACTACACTGAGTGATAATATTGACATACCATTACGCCCCTCATAAAACCATTGATATCCATCCTCAGTAGCTTTTGTCTTACTTATATCTTGAATGCCATTCACAAGGTGAGGATGATCCAGGAATTCCGGTGGTATTTCACGACGACACATAGCACATCGGCGATTCTTATACGCAACACCCTAAAAGTTGTTGGTAATTAGTTTCAATACGCAGGAACATTTTCTTGTTGAAATAATATGTTTTGTTTTCATAAAGGGTTTACAGTCCCAAAACGAACGTTATTAAGAGTAAATATTCTTTAAGTTTTTCAGTATATATAACAATTAATATATAACATATATTTGCGATATACGGTCAAATTCTTTACATACTATATATACATATGATTCGTACCACAAATATAGTAAATCTCGATATGATTTACGGTACAATACGTGTCAAAATTCACGTTTCATAGATTCGACAGTTGTGTGAAAATAATAGTTATACGAAGTAAACCACAATGGATGAGGGTTGAGACCAGAGGTTGAAACTTTTATAACTTTTATCAAAAAAGTCTTTTGAATAACTGTTATCAAAGACTTTTATTTTTAAAAGTCTTTCATAAAAGTTATTTTGAGACTTTTATATTTAAAAGTCTTTGAAAAAAGTCTTTTGAAGACTTTGATTTTTAAAAGTCTTTGAAAAAAGTCTTTTGAAGACTTTTATTTTTAAAAGTCTCTGAAAAAAGTCTTTTGAAGACTTTTATTTTTAAAAGTCTTTCATAAAAGTTATTTTGTGACTTTTATATTTAAAAGTCTTTAATAAAAGTTATTTTGTGACTTTTATTTTTAAAAGTCTTGGGAAAAAGTTATTTTGAGACTTTTATTTTTAAAAGTCTTGGGAAAAAGTCTTTTGAGGACTTTTTCCTTTAACTTTTTTGAAATAAAAGTCTTATTTAAAAGTCTTTTGAAGAAGAAATGCGCTGTGGCGAACGGTGGAGGAACATGATTGAATACATATGTATATCGCTATCAGATTTGGTGCGAAGTAAAGAATATTTGCTTGAATCGTCACTCGGCGCACGCTGCGTGTGTGTAGCAATATCACGGACGAAGCCCTTATCGGCAGCGGGTACAGCGGCGACAATGCTTTAAAACAGTGCTGGCCAAAACTTATACAATCATATTTTGTGCATGTGTGAAGCGTTGAGAGAGGTTTTTTGCGGAAAAATTCTCTCTGCGCGGTACACTGAGAAGATTGTTGTTTGGGGGTTGTTAAACTTTAAATTATGCAAATGATTTTGCAATGAAAATGCGCGTCCCACCTTTTTATTGCAAATCATGCATTGCGGTTCGCCTAAAAAATTTTCAAAGAAAAAATAGTGATTCTCCAATTCCTTATTAAACATATTGCTCAGTGCAATCATAAAATAGTCTGGTGCGATCTTGCTTGCTTGAAGTCTGCACGTCGACTGACTCACTTGATACGAACGATCGCTAGTGTCGGTGTGAAAACCCGACGACTTTTGTCGTGTACATGTGAATAGCCGAGAGAAAAAATAAGCACGCGTGCCTATGGCGTGGCCAGCACTGCTTTAAAACAACAACACATTGCTCAGCTTGTGTGTGAATGACTGTGTTGTTATTGTTGATTGTTTACGTTATAGGGTTATAAAGGATTTAAAGCAGAACTACTAATGCAATGAATTTTGATCGAAAAATTGTTATTGGTATCAAAATCTAGTTAGTCGCATGTCACTTTAAGTTAGTTAACTCTCAAACGGCTGCACCGATTTCGATGCGGTTTTCACCATTGTATTGCAAATGTTTAATTCAATCGTATTCATAGATGAGATTTTTTTTTTCATTATAATTTTATACCTAAAAAATATCTATGATTTTAAATACTTTTACGTCGCTGATTTGGAGCAAAGGCAAATTTTGTAACCAAAATAGAAGGTACAGAACACTGTGGATGTGTTGGCGTACCGTACGATTTTTTGGTGACAGGTATTGCAAACAGATATCGCATTTCAGTACACAAAACACATTGTTGTTGTTTTTC